>CAOLHI010005184.1:0-109740 GCA_948474755.1 Ctenosaura bakeri
CTGTTTGAGCTCCTATAAAATTTGCAGCAATATGCTTAGGCATGCTAGAGTTCTCCTCTTACATAGGCACCAGAGGAAGAAACTTCTCCAAAGGAGTATCTGTCATAGAAAGAAAGAAAAGAACAGACCAATCAACTTTAATCTTGAATAATAATATATAGTGACTAATCTTCCAACAATAATCTTAGGCAAAGGCCTTAGTTGATGTGCCTAAAACTTACAAACAGGTCTGTTCTGTTGGGTAAAAATTTCAAAAAGTTTCTTAAAAAAGATTTGAAAAAGTAAAGTGATCCTGCCATCTTATGGGCAAAGGCTGGTAGTGAATTTGAGCCACAGCTCTGGAATCACAAAGCAAGAAGCAGAGAAGCCAAAGGAGAAAAAAAAACGGGCAAGGGGGGAAAAAAGGACTCTCCTGTCTCTGCCAAGCCCCATCTGTTTCTGGAGGGAAGACTCAGTAAAACTCTAGGTAGGAAAAGGTATTAGATTTCTTAATTTCCTCACTAGGCAGATCACCCCCCTCATGAGCCAGGAAGGGCTCTAATACGTTCTAAAGAAATAAATGATTAGAAATCTTTCTGAAACACAGATTTTCCTGTTTGGAAATTAAGACAGAAATCTTAATTAAAAGGGCTGTTTTCTAATCCAAGTCACTGGTTGTTTGGACATCTGGCCAAGCCCCCATCTTGGTCCTGCTTGTGTGCCTTCCTTTCTGAGTTGGACTGGAAGAGTCATTTGTATCAGATGCTGGGACAGAAGTCAGGAATTCATGCAAGGGCTTGGCTATGCAAAAGAAATTCTGGATATACTTTCCATAGTAGGTAAGAAACCCAAGTAATTTGCAAAGCTCCCCAGTGGTCTTTGGGGCTCGTCCTGCAAGGATGCACACTGCCAAAGCATCTGCAGAGTCTATGTGAGAAATAGCTGAAAAGACTCATACAACAATTTAGCACAGGATTGGCTGAAGCATTAATGTTCATTTAAAAGTACGTTTCTGCAGAAGCGGGCACTCCCCAGAGAGAAGGACACCCCCAGTATTGAATACCTCATATGTTATCCCCTGTCCCTGTCACAGGTTTTCCGTCCCCTGGGATCCCATTGGATAGGACCCCAAAGGTTACGGCCTATCAGGATTGCCTAAGAAGTTACATTTTCCCTTCCCCATATTTACAGTATGAGTGATCACGCACTGATCATGCATTTCCCTCGTGTATCCTTAATTCGTATTAGCAGTTTCAACATGCCCCTTGGTGGAATCACCCTAACAGTTTCTAACCACCCCTTATCCTAAACAATGCCAACCTTATTTCTTGTATTCCTTATCAACCAATTTACTCCTTACAGACAGCCTTGTTGTCAGTCAGACTGTCTTATCCGTCTGGTTTTCTACTCTGCAGATCCAAGGTCTTGGAAGCCCTCTTCTGTTCAGTTGCCAATTTTTAGGAAGCTGTTTTCTTAGACTTAGGCCCTTTTCGCACGGGCCTTTTCTCGCGCGACAGCCCCGTGAGCCTCGCGGGAGTGGGAGCGTCACTCCGCACGACGCACTCCCACTTCCGCCGGGCTCATGGGGCTGAAGCGGCGCGAGCGCGGGTTTTTTGATTTTCGCTTCGAAGCGAAAATCACCGCACTCGCGCAACGCTCCCGGCACCCGTGCGCACTTACCTCTCGTGCGGAGCGTCCGGGAGCCGGCCGGGTCTCACTTCCTTCCCTCCGCCCCTGCGGAAGGAAGGGACAGGGCAGGGCGCTAGTGCGACGGACGCGACACGTCCTGCTTCGCGCGCGCGCGGGGGGCAGACAGGACGAGCGCCTTTCTCTCACGCGCGGGGGGGGTGGACGGGACGAGCGCCTTTCTCTCACACGCGCGCGGGGGGCGGACAGGACGAGCGCCTTTCTCTCACACGCGTGCGGGGGGGCGGACGGGACGAGCGCCTTTCTCTCGCGCGCGTGCGGGGGGGCGGACGGGACGAGCGCCTTTCTCGTGCGTGCGGGGGGGATGGACAGACGCGCGAGCCGCCGCCGCCTCCGGGAGGCTGCCGCTTCCCGCTCGTTCCTTCGCCTGCGGAAGGAAGGAGGGGGAAGTGGCAGCCTCCCAGAGAAGGCTTCTTGCGCGAGCCGCCCTCCTCCGTCGCGCGAGCGCCAGCGCTGCGAAAAGGGCCTTAGTGTATTATAGAAGCTCAAATATAAATACTGAAATATATGTGTAAATATATCTAAAATACATGTTATACATATAAGTTAATATATATGCTTCTAATACATGTTATTAATACTGTATACCCAGTGCAGAAGCTAAAATAGATTTCATTTCTCTCAGTCTACGAAGTCCAACCTCAACAGACAACAACATTCCAAACATTCCAGGTACAGGTACAGCTACCGCATTTCAGGATAATTTGGTCTTAAGAGGGGAACCATTTGATCCCTTCTGCTGTTTTTTCCCTTTTTGTTTTTGTTTTTGCTGGTAAGCCTGTTCAGTTGCTCAAATAAGAGGTTGTCTGTAACCTCATTTAAGTAAGTCTATTTACAAATGCAAACATTATCACTCTCTAGTCATATAGGAATGAAATGGAGTAGCGTATTCTGTACAAGGATGGGATCATACCTTAGGCCAGAGTATGCTTCCGGTGAGGCAAACAAGATCTTTTCTCAGATCTAGTAACCCGACTAGAAAACGTTGAGTTTCCTGTGCTCTTTTTCACAAGCATTAAGTAAAATTCACTTGCAGCTTTTTTTTGGTAATAGGTTGTTTGAATGTGTCTTATTTTTTGCCAAGCTGGCATCTCTTTTCTTCTTCAGATAAATTCTTAGGCTGAGTCCAGAATAAGTTGCTTTGATCACAGCTTCAATTTTCTCACCCTCACTATACCCGTTTTTGACTCCACTTTGAATCCGACAGATCAAGCTGTTAAAATTCAATCTGACTTTTGGCTGAGGGTTGCCTGTTTGTTCTGTTACCTTAAAATCTCTTCTTTGGGTTGATTCCACTCCCATATATGGTCTCCCCGGCCAAAGTTTCTTATCTGGCTTTTTCAACTTTTCTTGAAACTGAGCCTCTAGTAGTTCCCTCCTTTTTTTCTTTTCTTTTCCATTTTTTTTGGGGGGGTGTCAAAATACTGATATATTACTGTGGTTGCTGCACTTCTCTCGGGAGCCTTGTCTTTCCCTTTGAGCAATGTAGATGGGCCCTCATCTTCTAATTCTCTTTGCTGAGCATTATTCAAATGCAGCACTACATGCTTCAACAAAATTAAGTGGCTTGTTACCCCAAAACATAGGTGTCAGAAGGGCCACCCTGTGATGTCAATACCTCTTTGCAGAAGTGGGGAATGAATTAGCTCAAAGAGGAGGCTAGCAAGAGGGAAGTAACTTAACGAGATCTTTCCTACCAATGTTAATGATCCTACCCGCAGGATAGACACAGCCAGCACAGCAAGCCAGAAGCCCACCAGGACACTGATTGAGAGTTCAACAACATGCAAACAGGCACACAATGCCCACCACTGATCTATTAATTGCATTAATTTATTAATTTATTTATTATGTTAGTATATTTTATTGTAATACTAGCGTATATACCCGGCATTGCCCAGGATTTTATTTTCTCATAGGTAATACTTGTTAGAAATACCTTAGGAATTACCTTACCTTACCTTGGGAATTAGATGTGGTTGAAACACACATGGATTTGAGATCCTGTGTCTCTAATTCCCCAAACTGTTTTGTTCAGTACCTATAAATTTTCCCTATATTCCCCAATCCAATCTGTATTCAGAGTTATTAACATACAGAGGTTGGGTTTCTGAGGGAATATGCTGCCCTCCTCCTTGCTGCTAGGCCTTATCTCCATAGCAACTGGCTAAGCCCAACAGCTCTGTGGCTGACAATTCTAAAGCCCCCCCCCAAAAAAAACCTGTAAACCCCAAGATTCTATAGAATCTTCACGGGCAGCCAATCATATGAGGTCTTTGCCTCACACAGCTAATCCTAAGAGGTCTTTGCCTGCCACAGACAACCAAACATACAAACTTTGACTTTTATATAGTAGATCATTTATTTATTTTTATTTATTTATTTTTATTTATTTATTTGTATCCCGCCTCTCCATGTGGATCAAGGTGGCGAACAACTTACAAATAGCATGTATTTCTATACATGCCCCCAACAAGCTGGGTACTCATTTTACTGACCTGCGAAAGGATGGAAGGCTGAGTCAACCTTGGAGCCGGGCAGGATTGAACTCACAACCTTGTGGCTTGCAGTACTGGCATTTAACCATTGTGCCACATTCATTATCTCAAGAGCTCCTCCTTCTGCCTAAGCATACTTAATTTACTCTTTATATTACTTTTTTATTTTATATTACTTTTAGATATTTTCCTTCCACGTGGCTGTTCCCGTCACATTATCTTCATAGCGACCATCTCAGGTAGGTCACGCAAAGAGAGAGCAGCTGACACAAGTTCACTGAGTTTCAGGGACAAATAGGGAATTGATCCATCTCCCAGCTCCAGCGCATCATATTCCTACAGCCGTACTAATCATAGCCAATTGGCCCAAATTTGTTGCCAGCCACTGGCACATCAGATAGCTCGAGAAGTACTGCCCTAAGCCACACTGGCTCTTTCTTATACAGAAGTAGCACAATTGAAATGAGTGGGTTTACTTCCAAGTGGACATGTTAAGAAATGAGAACGGTCTCCCATATTGCTTCCAACTTCAAATTAACTAAAATTTAGCTTAAACTTTCATCCTGTTAAGCCTTGAGGAACCTCGTCCTCCATATTCTGGTCCACAAAACCTGTTGCCATAATAATGCCTGGTTAGTCTATGAGAAAACACTTTCTTCCTTTCTGTTTAATTGCTCTGTGAGGACCTCCAACTCTCCCCTACTGCCACCAAATGTGGGGACCTTCTAGATGTGGTTCCTCTATAATATGTGTCAAACACAAGGCCGGCAGGCTGAATCCGGCCTGCCAGGCTATTTCATGTGGACCTCACACCTCTCCTGCAGCTCTGGCACTCCCCCCCCCGCCTAGTGAGCCCAATCCCCACAAAAAACCCCAGCTGCCAGTATTCTGAAGAGGGGCACACAATCTACTTCTACTTCTGACTGCTCCTCTGTCCAACTCTTGCAAGCCGCTATTTTCAAAACTCATTTTTCAATAAATTCTACAATAGCTGCACATTTGAATATCTGCTTGCCGTTATTTTTCCTAGACTTCTAATTTCAGAACTAGCTATTACTAAAACTGGTAATAATTGAATGCAGAGGCAATTATTTAATATGATAAAAGAGTAGATACATTTATATAGTCTTATAGATACAACCAGCCCTTTGAGGGCAACCATAATGCTGATCCGGCCCAGGATGAAATTGAGTTTGCTCTATAAGACTGTACAGTATTTGTACAATACCACCACCTTTGGACCCACTCCTGCCACAATACTTTGGCTATTTCCACCCTACACTGTTATACTGCTATTATTCCACTTTCAACTTCTTGTGGAATTCTGGGATTTGTAGTTTACTGAGGCCAAAGGGTTTTCTGGCTGAGAATTCTAAAGGCCCCTCCTTACACTACAAGCCCCAGAATCCCACAGGATGTTGAAAGTGGAATAATAGTACTATAACAGCGCAGTGCGGAAAGGCCCCTAGCGGTCTTCCTTGTAGTACAACAGGTCTGGAGAACATGGGCTTGAAAAAGATTCTCCATTTCTAGGAACTAGACATACATAAGTACATAATCTTCTGGATGCTTTTGGACTGCAACTCCCATCACACCTTGCCAGTACAGCCAAAGGTGAAGAATGATAGGGGTTGCTGTCCACCTCCCCACTCTATTACATAGGTGTGAACACACACAAAATAAAAAGCAGCACGGTGGACATACTGAAATATATCTAGAAGTGGGTGAGAATATGGTCAGCCAATTTTGCTTTGGCGAGGGAGCCAAAAAAACAAAGACAAAATTCATTTCCAAATCCAAACACAGCCTTGGCTTTCAAATCGAGCAAGAGGAGGTATGGGAGTGTGACTAAACACTGTACCACAGCCATCTCTGCACTAGACTGTTATAGCGCGATTATTCCACTTCCATCATCCTATGGAATCCTGGAGTTTGCAATTTAAGGAGGGGCTTCAAGACACTCTAGATCCCAGGACAAAAAGGACCCTCCCGAAACTCCAAACCCCAGGATTCCATAGGATGTCGAAAGTGGAATAATCGCACTATAACAGTCTAGTGCGGAAATGGCCAACAGAGCAGGCGCTTGCTGTGAGGAAAAACAGGCGTGTTACAGCCGCATCTCCTCCTGTTTCTGTACCCATTTCCGCACTAGCCTGTTCTAGCGCGATGATTCCACTTTCAACATCCTCTGGAATCCTGGGGTTTGCAGTTTCGGGCGGGGCCCGCCGGCCCCTCCCGAAACTGCAAACCCCAGGATTCCAGAGGATGTTGAAAGTGGAATCATTGCGCTAGAACAGGCTAGTGCGGAAATGGCGCTGGAAACCGATTGCGCTCATCGTAGGGACACCGCGGGCTTAGGGGGGAAACTGCCCATCCCAGAGTCCTCCGGGAAAGCATCGGGGGAAAGGACTACAGTTCCCAGCAGCCCTGTGCCTTCCTGCGTGCTCATCGAAGGCTCTCGATCCCGGGACAAAGGGAGCGGACTTTCGGGGGAGGGCGGAAGGCGAGGGCCGCATCGGCGCTACAGTGCAAGAGCCTCCCTGAGCCCCCACTTTTGCAAAGGCTGGTAAGGGAGGCGCATGTTTGCTCCAGGCATTCTTTGCATGCTTTGAGCTTTGGGTCTGTCCTGCTGGAACTGCACCGGGCTGGGAGGGGGGGGGCTGGGGAATCAGTTTGGGTCTCCTTTTGTCCCTCCAAAGGAGAGAAGCGAGAGGAGGAGAAGGAAGAAAGCTGGAAGACAAATGGTCAGCTCTTTTGAGAGAGACAAAAATAGGGAAGAGGCAATGGGAGGAAGGAGTCATTTCCGCACCAGTCTGTTATAGCGCGATGATTCCACTTCCAACCTCCTATGGAATCCTGGGGTTTGCAGTTTCGGGAGGGGCCTTTCCGCACTAGCTTGTTATAGCGTGATGATTCCACTTTCAACCTCCTATGGAATCCTGGGGTTTGCAGTTTAGCGAGGGGCCGAAACTGCAAACCCCAGGGTCCTTTCCGCACTAGCTTGTTATAGCGCGATGATTCCACTTTCAACCTCCTATGGAACCCTGGAGTTTGCCGTTTCGGGAGGGGAAGAATGTTCGTGTGAAGGTATGGAAGGAATGCAAGCAGTGAGCTGAACCCCATTGTTAGTCCCGTGTAGAGTAGACCCATTGAATCAGGGGTATTTACCTTCCTGTTGATTCGCTGTCTGCTGTGTCTGTTGCTCAATAAGAGTAAGGCTACTACATGCTGGTTTTTAATATGTGGGATTTTCATGTTCCTTTGAAGGCTGCAAAGTACTTCAGAGCACTGGTATCCTGTAGTTGGAAAGTGCTATAAATGATCCTTTATTGTTTTATTATTCCTTCTTCCTTCCTTCCTTCCTTCCTTTCTTTCTTTCTTTCTTTCTTTCAACACAACCTAATTCACAATCAGGGTAGCGTCCATTCAGAAAACAGAAAAAGAAGCAGAAAGAAAAAAAGAAGACTAAAGTTAAACTAAAATCCTACGTTAAACTAAAATCCTAAGCAGAACACTACCGAAAACACTAAAAACTATTATAAGTTTTGGAATTTTCTTACAGTCTTTTGCATTATTCTTTTTATTTCATCTTATCCTAGTTTATCATATCTCAGTTTATTTTATCTTACTCCACTGTATTTTAGTTATCTCATTTGAATGTACTTTATAATATTTGATGTTATTTCTTTTGATATGGTCAATTGACTAATCAATAAATTTATACTGTACTATACTAAAACTAACTCACTGAAATACAAAAGGGCTCTAACCCTGCCCCCAGCCAAACTGAAATGAAAAAAGAAAAAAGGGAGAAAATATTCTATCATTACAAACCCAACTAAATAATACTGCTAGCATTCCTAATAACCATAGGCACAGATTATTGCAGTATTAGATTTTTTACTACTCAAAAAGTCCACAATTGGTTTTCCAAAATCTTTAATTGGCTTATCCTTTAAAACGTACATTAGTTTGGCCATCTGGGCTAACTCAGGCTATTTCCACACTAGACTATTACAGTGCTATTATTCTACTTTCAACATCCTGTGGAATCCTGGAGTTTGCAGTTTAGGATGTTGAATGTGGAATAATAACACTATAACAGGCTAGTGCAGAAATGGCCTCAGCAACCTTAACGATCCATTCTTCTGCTGCCTGTACATCAGTCCATTTTCAGGTTTGATCAAACAATGTTATCATATATCAAAGATGTAGCTCATATTTACTATCCAATTTTTTTATCTATAATATCCAGAAAAAAAAATTCTGGTGAGCTTACAAAATCCATCTTTAATTTTTATTTTTTAAAAAATAGTTTGTTCCTAATCACTGCTTTCCATCCTGTTAGATACATGTATATCCTGCCTTTCCTCTAAGGCAGGGCTTTCCGAATGGTGTGTCATGACACACAGTGTATCGCCTGTAGTGTGTTCATGTGTCGCCTCCCTGGACAAGAAAGACCCCCCCCCAACCCAAGCCTTTCTACCTGCTCTCACTCTCGCTGGGGCCTTTCCCCGGCAAGAATCATAGAATCATAGAAATGTAGAGTTGGAAGAGACCCCAGGGGCCATCCAGTCCAACCCTCTGCCGTGCAGGAACACCCTCAAAACACTCCCAACAGATGGCCATCCAGACTCTGCTTGACAACAGCAGGCAAGGAACAGGTGGGGGGGCTGCTTTTCCCCCTGCCACCGCTCTCACTGGGGCCTTTCCTGGTGAAGGTGATGGCAGTAGGCTAGGATCGTGGGGCGGGGGTGCCTTTCCCCACCCTAGATAAGCCTCTGGGTACCTCCGGTTTGCTAGTAAAAGTGAATTACTGTGTCGTGAAATGATGCATGTTTGAAAAAGTGTGTCGCCAACATGAAAAGTTTGGAAAGCTCTGCTCTAAGGCATGCGGGTTCGTGTGGCTTTCCTCTTCCCTGTTTTATCCTCTTCAAGGCTCCAGCTTTATCCTCTCTCACTGCTACTTGACAAATCCTACCTTTTCTCTAAGGTAGGCATGGTTCTTTGCCCGTTCTTTTTACCACCACAACAGTGCTGTAAGGTAGGCTGAAGCAGAGGTAGCAGCTACCCAAGGTTACCCAGGGAATAAAAGGCAGTGTACATGGCTTCCTACTTTTCTACTTTATCCTCACAACAACCCTGTGAGGTGGAAAGGTCTGGCTGTGTGTCTGAAAGAAAGAAAGACGGCTTGGCTCAAGCTAGCTTTTGTGTGGCAACTATAGCTTGTCAGCGTAGGATGCTATCCTACTATCAAAGAGATTATGATAGAATCATAGAAATCTAGAGTTGGAAGAGACCACACAGGCCATCCAGTACAACCCCCTGCCATGCAGGAACACCCTCAGTGCAATCCCGACAGAAGGCCATCCAGCCTCTGCTTAAAAACCTCCAAGGAAGGAGACTCCACTACACTCCCAGGCAGCAGATTCCACTGCCGGACAGCCCTGACTGTCAGGAAGTTCTTCCTGAGGTTCAGGTGGAATCTCCTTTCCTGCAGCTTGAATCCATTGCTCCTTGTCCTGGTCTCTGGAGCAGCAGAAAACAAGCCCTCTCCCTCCTAAGTTCTTCCTGAGGTTCAGGTGGAATCTCCTTTCCTGCAGCTGGAATCCATTGCTCCTTGTCCTGGTCTCTGGAGCAGCAGAAAACAAGCCCTCTCCTTCCTCTACGTGGCATCCCTTCAAATATTTAAACATTTAATATTTAAATGATACTATGTTGTTTTTCATCATACCATTATAATTGAAATATTTTATATTCACTGTTTAAATATTTTATATTTAAGGTTCTTTTGATTTTTCTAGTTAGTAATTCATTCTTTTTAATGGCATTTCATTAGGTTTTTTATCATTCTATTTTGCTTCTTTTGTTTGCTTGTTTGTTATGCTGGTCATTGACCAAAATAAACATTTGTATATATGTAATGACTGGCCCAAAGTCACCCAGTAAATGCCATGATTGGCTCAAGGTCACTCAGTTAATTTCTTGGCTCAGAAACAAGCTTGGCCAAATCCCAGTCCAGCACTCTTAACTGCTGTGCCACACCAGCCTAACATCTGGAAAGGCTGCCAGGATAGAGAAAAGAAAGAATTGAAAAAAGAAGCAGGGAAATTCAGAAAGGGATGGCTGCTTCTTTCAGGCACACTCTGATTCACATCTTTAGGCCTGAGAAGATTTCAGATGAAATTGCTCCCTCCCCATTTGTCTTTTTGAATTCTTCTAATGTTTTATTAGCAGAAATGGCCCTGGTAAATAATACCAGGGCCATTTCCACACTGCACAGTTATTCCACTTTCAATCTCCTGTGGAATTCTGGCGTTTGCAGTTTCCTGAGGCCAAACAGCTCTCTGGCTGAGAATTCTAAAGGCCCCACCCCAAACTGCAAATCTCAGGATTCTGCAGGATGTTGAAAGTGGAATAATAGCACTATAATTGTGTAGTGCAGTAATGGCCCCGGTGTGAGTGAAAGACAGACAATCAGCATTTCAAGCTAGTGAAGTAGTCACATACACAAAGGATAAAAAGGTCTTGTCAAATCCCTTGCCTTTGTTCCGAATCTCCCAGCACCCTGCTGTGCAGCAGACTTGTATAACTTTTTATACTTTTTAAGCTGAATAAATCTGACTTTTAACCTTTGAACCAAGAAACATCTGGTCATTTGCCTGTCTCTCAGTAAAAACTGTCCTTCTCTTTTTTTAAAAATGTTTTTATTGATTATAAAGGGGGGAAAAAGAAAAATGCCATGTGATACACATAACAGTGAAAAAAGGAAATTTCAACAAAAACAAGCTTACATTGTTATTTCTCTCCAATTCCATTACAATCATATACTTATTCAGTATATTCTATATCATACTGCTTATATACTTTTGTTACCTATATCTAAATCTCATTCTCATTATATTCATTACTATTATAATAATTTCATTCTTAACTCTATACTTTTCCATTACATTTAATCTGTTACTCTCACTAAATATCATCTTATTACTAAACATATCAAATTATTCCTAAAAGTAAACCCACCCCCCCGAGCAAATTATACTTCAGCTTACTCCATGATTGCATTACCACTATAGATTTCCAAATCAAACCCCGACCAGACCTCTCTGAGACTCCCCTCCAAAACCCAGATGTTATCTGGTTTATGGATGGCTCCAGTTTTGTAGTACAGGGAATCCGGCGTACTGGATGGGCCATAGTGGATCAGCTTGGGGTGCTTGTGCGATCCGGAGCACTCACTGCTTTCTGCTCAGCCCAACAAGCGGAATTGGAGGCCATGATTCAAGCGACCCAAAATGCGAAAGGCCTGCACGCTACAATCTACATGGACTCTAAGTACATCTGGGGAGTTGTGCGTGCCCATGCCCAACTTTGGCATGAAAAAGGACTGTTAGACCAACCTGAAAGCTCTATCAAACATAGAAATGGAATAAGGGAATTACTGGAGACAGTCCATCTACCACGGGAATTGTCCATTGTAAAGGACATAAGAAAGATGATTCGGGAGTAGCCAAGGGAAACAGACTTGCTGATGAACAGGCAAAACGAGTGGCGCAGAAAGGGACAGCTCAAAGATACACTGTGAATACAGTAGCCATTCCCACACACCCCGAGAAGCTGCCATACACTCCTGAAGACTACACGACAGCTAAAGACGCAGGACACTGCCAGATCTAGGGCTGGCTCGTCCATCCTGAAACCACCCGGATTTGGATTCCAACTTCCGTTCAGCGACCACTAATTGAAAAGATTCACCAGCAGATGCACCTTGAAGAAGAAGCATTAATACACTTGTGGAAGAGATATTTCAGTGGACCATATGTAAGCCCACTCTAGCATCCACTGTTCGTACTTGTGAAATTTGCCAACAGGTGAATCCCGTTCATGGAAATCAACCAGACAAGGCTGGAAGACATCTATATAATCCATCTGTATACCCAGGACAACACTGGCAAATCAACTTCACTGAATTCTTGAGAGCCTTGGGATTTCGGTATCTGTTAGTCCTTGTCTGCAAATTCTCAGGATGGGTTGAAACCTTTCCCTGTAGGACTTGTAAGGCAAGAAAGGTTGTGAAGCACCTGCTGGAGTTTATTCTTCCTCACTGGGGCCTACCTTGTGGGCTGGATTAAGATCAAGGAGCCCATTAACCTCACAGATTCTACAGAAATTGACGAAGACTCTGAATATCACCTGGAAGTTTCACTCCCCCTATCATCCTCAGGCATGTGGAATGGTGGAATGAATGAACTCCACTCTTAAGACTCAGTTGACCAAAATTCCTCTAGAAACTGACCTGCCCTGGGTAAAAGCCCTACTCCTGGCCCTCACCAATGCTAAAATCACTCCAAAAGGCCCCTTGAAACTCTCTCCTTTCAAGAGAGTATTTGGTCGTCCCTGGCCTAGCCAACTCTGCTTGGGAATCCTGAGTTGAGATAGGAGATGTAGTGTTACAAAAGTATGTTGCTCTCTGGATTCCGTTCTGGCATCTATTTGTTATTTATCCTTACAGGAATGACCCTTCAGCCTTGACAGTCTGGTGAATTGCATCCAGCCCAGTGATTAGGTAGTCGTAAAGATCTGGGAAAGATAACCTTTGTCCCTGGTGTAGACCAAACCTGCCCAAGTGCTACTGACCACCAATACCGCTGTCAGAGTCCAGAGCCACAAGCCTTGGATTCATCATTCCAGAGTTAAGAAGGTACCGGAACCCGAAAGGTGGAAAGTGACTCAAGAGGACTCCAGCAACAGATTTAGACTATTGTTTAGAAAAGATCCACCAGAGACGTGATTCCTCAGAAACCTGATACCTCAGAGTCACTCCAGAGGCTGACCTGAGACCTGAATATCAGATCTTGAACTGTGCCTATTAATCACTGGAGTAGCTTTAGGACTGATTGCACTGATTGATATTTTTTATACTGATCGTTGATATTCTTGAGGTTCTCCTTTGTATTCTAATTTCTTGTCATTATGAAGCCCCTGTTTCTTGGATTATTGCATGTCTCTTTGCTTGTACTCATGTTTCATGGTATCTATGCCGGCTGGCATGGGAACATTTTCCATCAATTGATTCATAACATTTCTCAGGTAGCAAATGTTACCAAATGTTGGGTTTGTTCATATGGCCCTTCCTCCAATTTACAGGGATGGCCCATAGTGCCAGGAGGCACCCTGAACCTCACCGGTTGGAATAGTATTACTGTATATGGTTCCTTGCAGAATAGCTCAAGGCTTTTAAAGGATCCCGGTCAGTTCATCTTGAGTAGACGAGGGGATCCTCCGCCGGCTCCCTTGTGTGTGCGCCGATGGAATACCTCTCATGAGGGATATTATGTAATTTCCCAGGGAGGCCAGAGCCAGCGAATCCCCTTGTTGAGAATTTATTTAGGAGACTATCCCAACTGTAATGAGATATTTGAAATCCCTGAATCTCCACAGGCCTGCCCAGGAAGGTATCCCAATATCAGCTTCCCCTTTAGTTGTAGTGACACCTTCATTGAGCTATATGGGAATAAGAGGGGCCAGTCCCCTTTAAATAAGCTCCAGGAAGAAGCCAGCTTGCATAATGGTCAGTGGATACATGGTCTGCCTTCTGGGATGTATTGGCTTTGTGGCTATTGGGCAGGGAAAGCACTTCCCCCGGTATGGAATGGTACCTGCACTATCGGTACCCTCATTCCCGGGGGAATTCAGTTTTACCCCCTCTACCAACCCTTTGAAGCCTGGGATAGACAATTTGGATGGCATCGGTTGAAGAGAGCATATGATGAGAGTTATGGGCATGATCCTGATAATACTTACTTGGAAGGAGAAAGACTGGGAGCCATCATGTTCCCTATGGTGGAGGTTGCCTTAAACATACACCAAATCCGGAGACTCTCTGCTCAGCTGGAAATCCTGGCCGACGGAACCGCACAGGGAATAAATGCCTTACAGACTGAGGTAGATTCGCTCGCTGGTGTACTAGCCCAACATAAATTGGCACTGGATTACCTGCTTAGCAAAGGAGGAGGATTGTGTTTCTGGCTAAACACCACTTGTTGTCACTTTATTAATGAGTCTGGATACATCGAAGAGGATGTGGACAAATTACATAAGGTGGTTGGTGACATCCAAAAAACTTACTCCCTGAGAAGTGAAGACTGGTGGTCATGGCTTACCAGTTGGTTGCCAGAAAACGGACGGGTGAAAAGCATTTTTATCGTGTTTATTTTGTTTATTTGTGTAGCCTTATGTTTTTGCTGCTTCTTCCAATGTGTGCATATTTTCTGTAACTCTCTACTCAACACGAAGCCTGTAGAACTACCCCGAAGGGTGGATGTTGTCAGAGAGACTCAACTCCTAGTTCAGGGATACGGGATGGGCTAGCCCTCTTTTGTGATGGGGGAAACTGTGAGCGAACAACGGACAATCACCATTTCAAGCTAGTGAAGTCGTCACGTACGCAAAGGAGCGCTAGTCCCTCCCATTTGCTGGCTTTACCTCACCTAAGCTGTCCCCCTGGCCATTACTTTATATGGAAGGTAGTTTGTGATTAGAGGAAAAATGCCGCAGTGGGAGTGTATAATGTAGACATGGATAAAAAGGTCTTGCCAAATCCCTTGCCTTTGTTCCAAACCTCCCGGCATCCTGCTGCGCAACAGACTTGTATAACTTTTTGTACTTTTGAGTCTGAATAAATCTGACTTTTAGCCTTTGAACCAAGAACCGTCTGGTCATTTGCCTGTCTCTCAGTAAAAGCTGTCCTTCTCAAGGGCATAGAGAAAGAACAAGGTTGGGCTTAGGGCTGGAAAGATGGCCTGAATAATCTTGCTTCCTTCAGACATTGGCGTAGCCCTGTGAGTGAGTGCCAGATAAAGCAACAAAGAGTCTTGTGGCACTTTCAAGACTTCACATATTTATCTTAGCATGACCTTTAGTTGACTTACAGCCCAGTTCCTCAGGTAGGTGAAATGTTATCCAGAAGTTCAGATATAACTACATTTAGGTTCTTTTCTCAGCAGGGAATTACAGTCAGCCCTCCACATTAACTGGGGTTAGGGGCACAGGGCCCCCACAAAAGTGGAAAAGCTGCAAACATCAGAATGTGTAAGTGTGTCTGTTGGGAAGGAGGCTGAGGCGTGTTGAGGAGAGAGGGAACCCAGGGGCCAAACCAGGTCAGGGAAAGGAGAGAGAGAAAGGGATGGGTTGGCATGATGGCCTTATACTTGCTCTTCCGCCCATCTCCTTCCTTGAGTGTGTGGCGAGGGGGCATAAGGAGAGGGTTTGGGATGCTGAGAAATTGGACTGTCATGCATCCTTAGTTGTCCAGGCAGCTGCTGGTGAAGGAGGAAGAGAACCAAAAGGTTTTCAAAGGGCTGCATGGCCTGATCGGAGCCTCCAAGAGGGAAGATTCTCCCCAAAAAGAAGCACTGGGCGGGGGGAGGACATGGATTGAAGAAACTCACAATCAAATCCATCAAGGTCAAACCCGCAAATGTGGAGGGCTGACTATATTGTGTTATATTCCAATTTAACTGCCATGGCAATATTCTGTGGAATCTTGGGGCTTGCAGTTTAGGAAGGAGTATTTTGAACTCTCAAGAAGAGTTCAATAAACCCCTGAATTCCATAGGATGCAGTCATGGCAGCTAAAGTGGAATATAGTGCTATAATTGCATAGTGTGTAAGGGCCTTTAGTTAGATATGGAACTATAAACAGTGAAGTCAGAAGAAAATCAAACGCAGGGCCAGATGAATTGCATCCTAGGATATTAAAAGAGCTGGCAGAGGTCATTTCGGAACCGCTTGCTATAATTTTTGAGAAATCTTGGAGGACAGGAGAAGTTCCAGCAGACTGGAAGAGAGCAAATGTTGTCTCCATCTTCAAGAAGGGAAAAAAAGAGGACCCCAATAATTATCGCCCAGTCAGCCTGACATCAGTACCCGGAAAGATCCTGGAGCAGATCATTGAGCAGTCAGTTTGTAATCATTTAGAAAGCAACGCGGTAATCACGAGAAGTCAACATGGATTTCTCAAAAATAAGTCATGCCAGACTAATCTTATCTCTTTTTATGATAGAGTTACTAGCTTGATAGATGAAGGGAATGCAGTGTATGTAGCATACCTTGATTTCAGTAAGGCCTTCGACAAAGTTCCCCATGACATTCTTGCAAAGAAACTAGTAAAACATGGGCTGGACAGGGCTACTGTTAGTTGGATTTGTAATTGGTTGACCGACCGAACCCAAAGGGTGATCACGAATGGCTGCTTTTCATCCTGGAGAGAAGTGACTAGCGGGGTGTCACAGGGTTCTGTCCTGGGCCCAGTGCTGTTCCACATTTTTATCAATGACTTGGATGAAGGAATAGAGGGCATGCTCATCAAATTTGCAGATGACACCAAATTGGGAGGGTTTGCTAATACGCCAGAGGACAGGATCAAAATTCAAAATGACCTGGATAGATTGGAGAGCTGGGCCAGGGCGAACAAAATGAAATTCAACAGAGAGAAATGTAAGGTCCTACACTTAGGTAGAAAAAACGGAATACAGAAATATAGGATGGGGGACACGTAGCTGGATAGCAGTACGTGTGAAAGGGATGTAGGAGTCTTCATAGACCACAAGCTGAACATGAGTCAGCAGTGTGATGCGGCAGCCAAGAAAGCCAATGCAATTCTCGGCTGCATCAATAGGAGTATGGTGTCTAGATCGAGGGAGGTACTGGTACCACTCTACTCTGCTTTGGTTAGACCCCATCTTGAATACTGTGTCCAGTTCTGGGCACCCCAATTCAAGAAGGATATTGACAAGCTGGAGCAAGTCCAGAGGAGGGCGACCAAAATGGTGAGAGGCCTGGAAGCCATGCCCTATGAGGATAGACTTAGAGAGCTGGGTATGTTTAGTCTGCAGAAGAGGAGGTTAAGAGGGGACATGATAGCCATGTTTAAATATTTGAAGGGATGCCACGTAGAGGAAGGAGAGGGCTTGTTTTCTGCTGCTCCAGAGACCAGGACAAGGAGCAATGGATTCAAGCTGCAGGAAAGGAGATTCCACCTGAACCTCAGGAAGAACTTCCTGACAGTCAGGGCTGTCCGGCAGTGGAATCTGCTGCCTCGGAGTGTAGTGGAGTCTCCTTCCTTGGAGGTTTTTAAGCAGAGGCTGGATGGCCATCTGTCGGGATTGATTTGAGGGTGTTCCTGCATGGCAGGGGGTTGGACTGGATGGCCTGTGTGGTCTCTTCCAACTCTACATTTCTATGATTCTATGATTCTATGATAATCTATAATTTGTTAGTTCCTGCTATATATCTCTACTTTACTTGCTTCATGATATTTCATTAACTGTTAACTGTATGATAATTGTTATCATGAAAAATGTAATACCCTCCATCTACCCCCAACCCAAATCTGTAACAATCTTCCACTCTTTGTTTATGTCCTCGTCTGATTTCCCTTTCAATCTTTCCATATGTCAGTTTTCAAAGGAAAGAGACACGATGGCTAGAAAAAACCTCCCCTGTCACCGTCACTTTGTTGTTGGGTGCTTTCAAGTTACTTTTAACTTGTGGCAACCCTAAAATGAACCTATCACGGGGGAGGTTTTTTGGCAAGATTTCTTTAGAGGGGGTTCGCCTTTGTCTTCCTCTGAGGCTGAAAGAATGTAACTTGCCCAAGGTCAATTGGTGTCTGAGTGGGGATTTGAATCCTAGTCTCCAGAAGTCTTTAATAAATAAATATTTGAAGATGTACATAAATATCTAAATATTTAAATCTAAATTTAAATATTTGAATCTTGAGTTATGTCTTGGGTTCCTTGACAAGAAGTTATATTAACAGGGGTCCCCAATAAGGAAAATGTTACTCCTCTACCCCACTTCACCAGAATTTTTTTCCAGAATTTCAAGTATAGAAACAGTGCCTTCTCCTCATCCAATCCCAGGAGTTTATCTGCAGCTAGAAGAAGCACCACGAGCACCAGATGCATAGGAAACAAAGACTGGAGTTGCCTGCTCAGATGAGGAAGCCTTGGAAATTATTGTCCTCTAGTAAAAAATATCACAAAAATAAGAAGTGGTGTAAACTAGATCTCTTCACCAGTGGCAGTTGGCTGCTCCAATGTCTAAACTGTAAAGTAGCTATCCACGGCATCTTAGATGGCTTCATCAAACAGTGTGATGCAACATCTAAAAAAGCCAATGCAGTTCTAGGTTGGATCAATAGGAGTATAGTCTCTAGATCAGTGGTTCTCAACCTTCCTAATGCCGCGACCCTTTAATACAGTTCCTCATGTTGTGTTGACCCCCAACCATAAAATTATTTATTATTTACAATGCCTCCGCCCCCCACTGGCAAAGGCCGCCTCACCGGCCAGGAACAGGGGGGAGAGCGGGCAGGGAGGGAAAGAGGAGCCGTGTGTCTCCCCCAGGAAAAAACTCTGAGAACCACCCCCCAGTCTCTGCTCTTGCTTCGCTATCATTTCCGCTGGGAGGGCAGTGTGGGAAAAGTTTCCAGAGTGTCGACCCTGGCCGGGGGGAGAGGAATCCAAGCACCTTTGCCTTTTGCGCCAGGCGCAGCTTACCCCCCAGAAAAGCGCCGCCTTGCGGCCCCCCGGCCCTTCCGCAGCGCCCCCCTCCATGGCGAGTGGGGCAGGGGCCGTGGCGAGGAGGGGGCCTGCCCCCCGTGCTGCCGCCCCCCCCCAAGCTGGCCTGTCAGACAGGAGGTTTTCCCGGTAGTGGAGAAGGGGAGCAATTTCAGTCCCTTCTGAACAGAGGGCAGGAGGACGTGAGCGCGTGGCTCACGCTTGCGCACCACCACCGTGGAGGGAACAGAGCCTAAGACATCAGAAATACGTATTTTCCGATGGTCTTGGGCGACCCCTGCGAAAGGGTCGTTCGTCCCCCAAAGGGGTCGCGACCCACAGGTTGAGAACAGCTGCTCTAGATCAAGGGAAGTAAGAGCACCACTCTACTCTGGTCAGATCCCACCTGGAGTACTGTGTCCAGTTCTGGGCACCACAATTCAACAAGCGTAATGACAAGCCTGAACACGTCCAGAGGAGGGTGGCTAGAATGATAAAAGGCACAGAAGCCATGCCATATGAGGGGTGGCTTATGAAGCTGAGTATGTTTAGCCAACAAAAGAGGAGACATGATAGTCATGTTTAGACATTTGAAAGGGTGTCATGTGGAAGATGGGGGAAGCTTGTTTTCTCCTGCTCCAGGAAAACTGCAGGAAAAGAGATTTATTTATTTATTTTATTTATTATTTATTTGTATCCCGCCTCTCCATGTGGATCGAGGTGGCGAACAACTTACAAATAGCATGTATTTCTATACATGCCCCCAACAAGCTGGGTACTCATTTTACCGACCTGTGAAAGGATGGAAGGCTGAGTCAACATTAAGAAAAAGCTGTTTGAGAGTGGAATAGGCTACCCCAGAGCAGAGGAGTTTCCTCCTTTGGAGGTTTTGAAACAGAAGCTGGAAGGCCGTCAAGTCAGGAGTGTTTTGATATCTATCCCAGCAGGAAATTGAAGTGGATGACTTTTGTGGTCTCTTTTAGTTCTATAATTCTAAAATCCAGAAAAGAGTGACCACTCCACTGACATAGAAGCCACTGTCCACCATCTTTCCTCGTCCCTGCCAAAAGATTTGATGAGTGATGAAGCAGAACGAGTGGATCTGCAACAGTGCTGCATTGTGTGGTGCTCTTGTTCAACACCCTCCTCGAGGGTCTCCCATTCTGTCCCCCCTCCCACCCGATACTTCTGCAAAACCCATGAGGCCCCCTCAAAATTGAGTTTGGAATTGTTAGCTTTCAGGATCATCCAGATTCCATCCCCATGTGGTCGTACTGGCTGGAGGATTTTGGGAATTGTCATCCTCAAAAGTAAGCTCTGCCTCTCAGCGGTTGGTGCTTCCCTTTTGTTGATAGGCTGTGCCATTTTGGTTGCTGGAGCAACAACACTCACTTATTGGTGCTGAACTCCTAAAAAAAATACCACAGTATGTGCAAGCTAGTTCAATCAAGGCTAGAATTGCATATAAACCATTTTTGCAAACCCCACAGAACACCCCATGTGGTAGGATGGGGTGGGGTGGGAGGAGAGTGACAGAAAAAGGAGCTGCCACTGACAGAGACTTCTAGGAGCAACAGTTTTTGCATGGAACAGGCTGTGAAGGCCCTCCAGCCCCCAGTAATCACTGGAAACTGGAAATGGATATTTTATGTTCTTATATTTTACATTTTTTTCTCTCTATTTCATGGCATTTCTGGGTCCAGGGCAGCCTGTGGTGTGTGTAAGGGGTGAAAATTTGGCTCCAAGGTCAGATAGGGACCATGACATATCCCCTCCCCACAAAAAACTTGTTAGCATAATACACATTTTTGATAATATTATGGGCATCTTAAATTTGACATGGTTTTAGAGTTTGGTTTTGTCTTAATCTAGCTGAATTAAGCTCAGTGAGGCTTAATTCCTTCAGCAAGCCCAAAGGACCTTTGGTTCTCCAGTCTTTTTGGACTTTAGGTGCCAAGCACCCCAGCAAGGATGATAAATGGTCAGGGGTAATGAGGATGGCGGCCAAAAATATTTTGTAAGCCTACAGTTCCCTGCCCCTCTGCTAGTAAGTATAACTAGAATTTATTCAGGACAGTAATAGTTTCCCTGTATAGATTTGCATTATAAGGGCTGGTTTTCTCATCACTTCCTTCCTGTTCATCCAATCTGGAAGTTGGTTCTTCCTTTTATACTGAAGGCAGGGAACCTCTGGCTCTCTGGATGCTGTTGGACTCTGTTTCCCATCAGCCCCATGACAAATGGGCAAGGATGTTAGAAGTTGTAGTCTAACTACATCCATCCCTGGCCTAATTCTTTTACAGCCATCTAAATTAGCAGCCAACATCAGATCTTAAGGCAGTGGATCCTGTAAGAAAAATATGTGAATATTAATCGTTCTTTGCCTCTTTTTTGTTTTATCTTTTCTCTCAGAAAACGTTAGGAAACAGAACACATGCCACATGCATGGGAGGTGTTTTACTCAGAAACGTAATCTCACCAGACCCCATCGAGTCCACATGGGACATAAGCCTCACAGGTGCTAGAGGTGTAGGAAACAATTTGTTCATCTGCCATGTCACATCTCTTAAAACACCACAGAGTCCACACTGGAAAGAGACCTTTCAGATGTTCAGAATGTGGGAAAAAGTTCTCTCAGCAACCTCAACTCATGAGCCACCAAAGAATCCACAGAGGAGAGACACCCTATCAGTGTCCAGAGTGCAAGAGATGCTTTGCTTATCACTCAGGTTTGGTAAGACATAAGGCTGTCCATGTGGAAGGGAAACCTTACCAGTGCTCAAAATGTAAAAAGTGTTTTACTCACCCATCATACCTTGTGAACCACCAGAGGATCCACATGGAAGAGAAACCTTATCAGTGCTCAGAGTGTGATAAACGTTTTTCTCGACAAGCTGCTCTCGTGATTCACCGGAGACTCCATACAGGAGAGAAACCTTATCAGTGCTCAGAGTGTGGTAAATGTTTTTCTCAACAAGCTCATCTCATGAACCACCAGAGACTCCATACAGGAGAGAAACCTTACGAATGTAGGGAGTGTGAAAAATGTTTTGCTGACTCATCCTCGTTGGCAAGCCATCAAAGAGTCCACACTGGAGAAAAACCCTACAAATGCCTGGAGTGTGGGAAGTCCTTTGCTTACAGCTCAGCCTTTTTGGTACACAACAGAATCCACACTGGAGAAAAGCCCTATATGTGTTCTGAGTGTGGGAAGTGTTTTGGTCGTCAGGCACACTTGAGGAAACATCAGAAGATTCATACAGGAGAGAGAAACTATAAATGTGTTGAGTGTGGAAAATGTTTTGCTGACAAGGGTAGCTTGGCAATTCACCAGAGAGTCCACACAGGTGAGAAACCGTATAAATGCACTAAATGTGAGAAATGTTTTGCCCACCACTCATCTTGTATGAAACACCACCAAAGAATCCATACTGGGGAAAAACCTTACGCATGCTCTGATTGTGGGAAGTGTTTTTCTCACCATCCGGATCTTAAGATCCACAAGCTATTCCACACTAGAGAAAAACCATATAAATGCTTGGAGTGTGGAAAATGTTTTCGTTACAAGTCATACCTTGTGAGCCATCACAGAATCCACACTAGGGAGAAACCTTATGAATGTTCCGAGTGTGGAAAATCTTTTGTCCAGCGATCAAATCTCATGACACATCAGAGAGTTCACACAGGTGAGAAACCATACAAATGCTTAGTGTGTGGCAAATCTTTTGCTCAACAATCAAATTTAGTGAGACACCAGAGAATCCACACTGGGGAAAAACCTTATAAATGTCCCAAGTGTGAGAAATCTTTTTCTCGGTACTCAAGCTGTGCAAAACACCAAATATCCCACACAGGAAAGAAGTCCTATGAGTGCTCACAGTGTGGCAAGTGTTTTGTTGATCGTTCATGGCTTATGCAACACCACCGTGTACACACAGCAGAAAGACCTTACAAATGCTTGGAGTGTGAGAAATGTTTCACTTATCGCTCAGGTTTTATGATCCATCAGAAGATTCACACAGGAGAGAAGCCTCACAAATGCTTAGAATGTGGGAAGAGTTTTTCTCGTCGCTCAGATTTAACCACACACCAGAGAGTCCACACAGGAGAGAAACCCTATAAATGCTCTGAGTGTGGGAAATGTTTTGCTCAGCATTCAAATTTGGCAAATCACAGGAGAGTCCACACAGGGAAGAAACCTTATGGTTTTAATCAGGGTCCGCACCTAATAATTCACCAAACCACCCACTTGGAAGAAAAACAGTGCAAGTGCTTTGAATGTGGGAAGTGTTTTGCTTACAGATGGCTCTTAGTCATCCATCAGAAGGTACATACAGGAGAGAAACCTCACAAGTGCCTTGAGTGTGGGAAGTGCTTTGCTCACAGCTCATATCTTAGGATTCATCACAGAGTCCATACAGGGGAGAAACCATATCCATGTCCTGAGTGTGGGAAATGCTTCAGACAACGGCCACATCTTAGGATTCACCAGAAGGTCCATGTAGGAGGCAAAGGAAAGCATGGGAAACCTCAAAAATCCCGTACAGGTGAGGGGATGCTCTCCATGTACAGTTTTGCTGAGACTGTGTGCATGTGTGTGTATGAATATTACAGGTGTATATGACAGACTAAAAGACAGACCTAAAGTCTCAGTCACACACCCCCGGAATTCCAAATCACCCCCTTGGGGTTCTCCAAATGACTTGCCCATGACAACCTTTGTACAGTATTTTCCCCATTCTAAAAGGAACTAATGCTTATCCTAAGTCATTTTTACTTGTTTTTATTTTTGAACTAATATTTTTATCTTTGGCCCTGTTCACCACTGGAATGCAGACCCTGAACATTTCTTTGAACCAGGCCTCAGAATGCAAGTGATTTCAGTGTAGTGGGAAGAGGTCAGCATGTTCTGATTCCTCTCTGCCTAGAAACATTCATTCATGGTGAGATCCCTGTTTGTTAACTGAAATGAGGATAAAATAGGTTCAGCTCTGAGGTGAAAATAAGTCTGTAACCAATGATTTCAGTCTTTGCTCCCCTCCCCATTGGAAGAGGAAGTGGGGTTGAGCTTATATGAGATTTGAAAGAAAATTTTAACATGGAGAAGTAGGCTTATTATTTGGCCACTCACTGTTTGCTTCTGTGTCTCTGTACACCTGACCTAAAGCCTGTCTCGTTCTGTTTCTCAAGTGGTCAAGCTGATGTGTCCGAACTTCAGGAAACCCACAAATGAATATATGGGCAATAGCACGGGGCTCTCATATTCTTTTTATTTGTTACATATCTATCCTGCTTGTCCACCTACTATCTCGTGATGAGGTGTAGAGCCTTTCCACACTACACTGTTATAGTGCTGTTATTCCACTTTCAACATCCTGTGGAATTCTAGAGTTTGTAGTTTACTAAGAAATCTAAATGCCCGTCCCTAAACTGCAAACCCCAGGATTCCATAGGATGTTGAAAATGGAATGATAGCACTATAACAGTGTAGTGTGGAAATGACCATAGAGTCCTCCAGCCCATTTTTATTTTCACAGTACTCCTTCAGGGTAGATTATAGCTTTGGCCTTAGCAATTTCTTTTGTAGATACTGTTCCCACGCACATGTTGAAATTTGGTAGGACAAACTGTTTCTTCTCTTACCCTGCCATAGTTTTCTTTTGACCCCACTTGGAATATTTGCTTTTCCCTGCTGGCCTCTGTTTTGTCCTCCATGTAAAATCTAAACTGCTAATTCTCTAATTTTTTTGTTCTTTAACACAGGGCAAAATTCAAGGCTGGGACAGACCTCTTCTAAGAGTGGAAGGAGACCTGCAAGAAATAAAATGGTCTGAACAGTTGTTGTGTGGCAAAGACTGCATCTGAAAGAAGTATGCCTTTCTATAAACATCCACACAAAAAGAGAACCCCAAGAACTGCAGAAGATTCAGTCGGAGAGAAAGAAAGAGAGAAACTGAGAGAAGGAGAATGCACCTTCAATTCAAGATGGAGTTTTGATAAGCTATCGTAAAATTTGCCCAAAGGAGGTTGATATTTCTGGATAAACTACAAATTAGGCAATGAACTGTAAAATAATACAGTACCCTGCCTCATTTGTGAGCTGCCTTTTGACATAGATCCATGTGTTACCTCCCTGATGGAAGAACCCAAGTAAACCACCCACTCCCCATTGCCTGTATAAACTTCCTTTCTTCCCATAGCCAATAAAAGTGGATTGAAACTCTGGATTTCCTTTCACCTACTGCAGGTTTGGGGAGTGAACCTTCGGCTGTCCAGATGTTGATGAGCTTCTGCTCTGATCTTTCCTGTCCGTTGTTTGTGCAGCTTGGGGCTGAGGGGTGTTGCAGTGCAACCAAATCCAAAGGGCCAGGAGGCGTTTCCCCAGCTCTGGCTTATTGTTTATTTTGTCTCATGGCCCTTTGTCCAAAAAGGAATCCCCAGAAGATGCCTTTGTATATCGGGGCAGTACCTTTCTCAAAGGTGACAGGGAGTATGAACTTCCTTGAGCATGTGAATGCACAAGGAATTGGAATAGAAATAATAAAGATTTTAGAGAATACACTAAATTTGAACAAAAGAGAAGGTATGGAGGAAAATGAAATTCTGAAGGGTACCACAAATGAAATATATAAAATGTTGTCAAAACATAAAGAGCAAGAGTAGTATCTTAGAAAAATATGGGAGGAAGAATTAGCACAAAAAATAAATATTCAGGATTGGGGGGAAAATTTGGAATCAGTGTCATTTAAAAAATTATCTGTACGAATAAGAGAATTATAAATTGGTTTGGAGATGATACCTAACACCAGTAAGGTTAAATCACATAGATAAGAATTATTCGAAGTTGTGTTGGACGGACTGCCAGGAAATTGGTACTTATATTCATATGTGATGGAGTGGTAGATGTGTACAGAAATGTTGGCAAATGGTATTTAAAGAGATAAAAGAGATAACAGAAATTGATTAAGAAATATGGCCAGGTATAGCATATCTATATATGATAAGGTTAACTGCACCCAGGCTATGAAGGACTTAATTACAAATTTGCTATCTGCAGCAAGGTTAATTATATCAAGAAAATGGAAAATTCAAGGAGATCTTCAAATAGAGGATTGGTATAAAGAAGTATGGCAAATTGTGATTAATAAATTAACATGTGGAATTAAGATTAAAAAGGAGTAATGAAAGGGAGTGATTCTGATGCAATATGGAAGATATTTGTGGAAAAAGTGTTAGCAAAAGAGGAAGGTTTCCATTTCCACAAGAAGAGTTACAATTTTTGAAGGTGGGATAATATGAGGTGTAATAGGCTCTGGAGATGAGGTACACTTTTATAGTGGTAGGTTTACTTTAGGGTTAATTAGGTGAAAAAAATAGTATATTGGTATGTAGGGCAATAAGAATAATTAGGTAATGATAGTTATGGTTTAGGATAGAAATAAGAATGAAATTATGAATATTATATTTTGAAAAGGATAGAAATAAGAATGAAGTGACTAATGTTAAATTTTGAAAATGTTAAACCATAAGTATAACTAATAACAACTGGTATAATGAAAATGAGACTTAGATATATATAATCAAAAATATATAACCAGTATGATTTATAAAATTGTATAAGTAATATTATGTATAAGAAATTTGGAAAAGAAATAGAAATGTAAGCTTTTTTCCCCTTTCCCTTCTCTTTCACGTTTATTGTGTGTGTTTTTGTCTTTACAATAAATTTTTTTAAAAAATAAAAAGAGCACATGAATGCACATTCTGTGGGAGGTGGCAGCAAAGTCCAGGTGATGAAGAGCTACCACTTTTCTTGCACACACTTGCTGTCATCTTTTTCCTTCTCTCTCCCTCTCTTTTTCTCTTTCCTTTTTTTTTATCCTTCCTTCCTCCCTCCCTCATACCTTTTCTTTTTTTTCCACACCAGTCCCCACTCTGTTTCCCTTTTATTCTCTCTCTCTCTGCCACACCTTTTTCTCTTCGTTACACCTTTTCCTCTCTCTGCTGTCCCTTTTTCTCCCTTTCTCTCTATCCCTTACATATTCTGCTGCCCGCCTGCCCGGCCGCCTGCTGTTCCTTCCTTCCTTCCTTCCTTCCTTCCTTCCTTCCCCCCCGAATCATAGAAATGGAAGAAGCCAAAGTGACCTCTGTGGCAGGAAGTCTCTCCCACCAGCTGAGGCCATCACATTAATGGCAGGTGGCCCCGGGTAGAGAGAGACTGGCCATTCCAAATCACAGATTTTTGAATTATTGCAATACCAAATAACACAAAAGGGCAACAGTGAAAAACAAAACCAAAACAAAAAATGCCTAAGGAACATATGAAGGCAAAAGAAATATAAGAAAAATCAACGTGGAATACACATGCATATAATAATTGTAACCAATCTTTTCTATAGATCATATAAACCAAAACAGACCTCAGGGTTGGCTAAGAAGCTACAGCTAATGCAGAACTGAGAGAGCAGCCGTACCACGTTACAACTGGGCTTCACAACTTGCCTTGACCTTTCCTGCCAGTCTACCACTGAGATAGCCTGATGATTTCTGGAGGAGTTTGCAAAGGCTATTGAACATAGGAAACAGCTTCACTTCTAGACCAGCCTCCTAAGCATTGTGATGGCACAGCTCAATGCCAGCAGAAACAGGAGTAACAGGGGTAGACCTTTTGGGCTCCACAGTCCCTCCCTTCATGTGTGTGAGGGTGTATTTGACAGTGGGGGGGGGAATCTCCCTCCAACTAATAGGGGTTGCTACTCCATCTGTAGTTCCTCCATCTGGGGGAAGGGACTGGGCACAGATCAGAAGGTGCCAGGCGGCCTCTCTTCAGGATGCCATCCCACTAGTCCTGCATAGCTATGCCCTTGATTCCAAAATCTTGAGTTCTTTAGGGGAGACCCTGGTTTACATGCTGTAGCTTTTGAATTTCTGTTTGGATGTGACTTGGAGATGGGCTTTCTCATGTCATGGAATGATCTCCACAAACATACACTTTTCCCAGCTCTTTTTAAAAATGTCTTTGGAAAAAAGTTCTCTTGAGAAAACATGGGAGTGCTTGCCTAACCAACTAAGTTTTTCTAAGCTCTGTGGAGAAGCAGGTCCAGGTCCTGTGTGTTCCCACAGCCTTGGAAAGACTGCAGCAATTTGAGAACAAAAGGAGTTTGGGGAGTGGCTGTGCTGGTTGATGAATTCTGGGAGTTGTAGTTCAAAGAAGTAACTTTTTCAAGCTCTGGCTAACACTGACGGTGCGCCCACCATTCCTTCCTGGCATAATGGAGGATTTCTAGGCTTTGGCCAGAGTCCTGCCCCTTCAAGGCTTACTTCTTTGCAGCAACTGGGTGTTGTCTTCATGGGTCCTTCAATCAGGATGAACATAAAACCTTCAGGGTGATCTTTTTAGAGAATGTTTTTCACTTGGTTTCTTCCGTGCTTCCTTGCACACTTGCGATAGATGTGAACAACACCATGAGGGGTAAGGTCATGAAGTAATGTGGGCAAGAACAGAGTTCGAGTGAAACTCATTCCTAGCAGGAGGAAAAAGGAGGAGAACTTTCTCTTCTCTAGAACTGTTCTTCTTGGAGTTGTTTCGTGGCCCCAGTCAGTGTCTGTTTGCTTGTCCCCGCAGGGATCTTTAGCCTGTTTTCTGGGGCTCACAAGGAGAAAAAAGGGTGCACTTCAAGGATATAGGACGTTAAAATCTATCTGGCTATTTATTTTTGGAGAAGATGGCTTCCCTTTGGCTCCAGCAGTCCCCACCTTTGGTCCTCCATGTGTTTTGGACTTCAAAGTCCAGAAGCTGTAGCCACCTTCCCTAACAGTGAGCAGAGCATTGACCATAATTTGGAAACCACGGGCAAATTAAAAGTTTTCCTTAACAATTTGGCAGCCACTGAAAAGTCTCCAGTTATGACACTGATTTTGCTAAAGATTCTTCTACAATAACATGTACTGCCCCCTCCCCAACATATTTCCCAGTGCATCAGTTTTGTGTCCCACACACACAACCTTTAGGTACTGAGAAAAAAATGGACTCTGTGTGGCTGGATAGCAGTACGCGTGAAAGAAATCTAGGAGTCTTAATAGACCACAAGCTGAACATGAGTCAGCAGTGTGATGCAGCAGCCAAGAAAGCCAATGCTTGGAGTGTAGCGGAGTCTCCTTCTTTGGAGGTTTTTAAGCAGAGGCTGAATGTCCATCTGTCTGGAGTGCTTTGAGGGTGTTGCTGCATGGCAGGGGGTTGGACTGGATGGCCCCTGGGGTCACTTCCAACTCTACAATTCTATGATTCTATAAGAGGAGGTTAAACTAACCCCTTATAAAAGATACAGACACATACATAAATTGTAATAACAAAATGTATGGGGACACAACATATCTCAAGGGGCACAAGTAATTGTGCTTTGTCACTCTGTGCTCTGCCTAGCACTCTGGACAATTTTTCAAGCCTTCTACATCACTTTTGAAAAAATAATTAATATCAAAGCAGATAATGGGTGATGAGGCTTGCTTGATACAGTAAACTGGAAGGATTTTTAAAATTGCACTCCAAAATGGACAGAAGCACCATTCTCTTCTGCAGAGGGTTCCTGATCCTTCTTATTCCCTTTCTAATTACTTAATTTCCAATTCCCCAAGCCTGGGGGCATTTCCTGTATAGAGAAAGGAGAAGAACCCTGGGTGTCAGATTCTTTAGGTTCAAATTCAAACTCTGCTAGGAAAGGGTAAGTCATCAATGTACTCATGTTGAGAGTGTGGGGTTGTCAGGATTTGGCTCCTCTGAGCATGAGCAGAGTGCTATCTGTGAAGCAAGGCTTCGCCACAGCAGTGAGTTCCAGCATTGCAGAAAAAATTCCAGAGACTCATTAGTTAGACTTAGAGTACTGATTTATTGCTGCACTCTAAGATAAGGCTTAGCAAAAACATGCAAGCTTACCAGCAATTAGACAAAAGAGGAAAAACAGAAGATAATGGAGAAAAATCGGGCAGCATCTCCCCTTACAAACAGTATACTGCCAGTGGCATAGCAGGTCCAGCTAGGGCAGTTAACTGGCAGCAGGATTGTTATGACTATGTCTTATGTATTAGAGAAGGCCACATGCCACAGCGCTGATTGAGTCACCCCACTTGTTCCAGGGGGACAAGGTAGCATAAAAAGGCTGGTGTTTGCCTTGACCAGCTGCCAGACAGTACTCCAGAGTGCTTTTCAGGTACCTTAACATTCTCTTCATCCCCTGCCAATGTTGCTGTGTGGGCTTAGAACTTGCCCTGCCTAAAACGTTAGCAGCCAAGGACAAATCTGGTCTGCTATACCCAGCTAAATACAACAGAGATCCCACAACAGACTGGTACATTTCTTTGTCAGAGAACAGTTTGTCATCCACAGACTTTGTAAACCCTTGTACCATGGGTGTTTGCACACCTTTGCAATCAAGCATGTTGAACCTTTGCAGCAGTTGCAATATTTTCTGCTTCTGGGTAAGCAGAAACCCATTCTCTGTTCTCTGTACCTCAGTACCCAGGTACTGTTTGATGGGACCCAAGTCCTTAATTTGGAACTTCCCACCCTGTTCCTTTGTTGTTGTGACCAGACACAAGTCATCAACAAAGGTTAGCAGGATTTCTTGGTCTTTCCCAGACCCTTTGGTGTACACACATGGGTCTGCTACACTCTGCTTGAAACTCAATCCCTGCAAAACACTATCCAGGCACTTGTTCAGGTTGGGCAGGTTGTTTGAGCCCATAGATAGCTTTGTTTAACCTATACACCAGATTTGGTTTACCAGTTTCCTACCCAGGTGCCTGCTGCATATAGATGGTCTCTGGCAACTCAGCATTGAGATAGGCTGTTGTGACATCAAAGTGGTGTACCAACACATTTCTCTGTGCTGTCAGAGCTAACACCAGCCTGGTACTTTCACTTCTGGCCATTGGCACAAACGTTTGGTCAAATGTCTCATTTTTCCCTTATGAAAAACCTTGAGCCACAAGCCTGACTTTGTGTTTTACCTCTCCCAAAGCCAGGGGTTTGAGTTTGTACATCCACCGAAAAACTTGGCATACCCTCAAGGAAACTTGGCATACCCTCACGCTGTTTTGCACCACAAACCTCTGTGAAGGAATGCCTTTTGTTTTCCTCCCAGACTGCCTTGGTATTTCAGGAGATAGCAGAACGTGTACCTGCTGTAGTAATCTATCAGGAGCATCACATACCATGCCCCACTCTGAGACTTGGATATGGGACCTATGAGGTCTGAGTACACCAACTGAAAAGGCTGTGTAGATATCCTGGTACTAAACTTAGGAAATGACTGCACCTTAGATTTGAATTGTTTGCAGACAGCATAGTCCAAAAAGACATCACAAGGGTTAACTCTGCAGTCTTTACAGCACTCAGGCAGTTTCCTCAGAACTTGGAAACTGGCATGCCCCATCCTCCTATGCAACAGGTTGGATGCAATTATCGTGCTTGAGCTTATGCTGATGTTTCAAGTGGAATCATAGTGCTATAAAAGTCTAGTGCGGAAATGGCTTTAGTCAGGATTCAGACCCTGGTCTCCAGAGTCATAGTTTCGGCACAAGCGTACACACCTGCCGCTGGATGCCTTTCATGAGGGATGCTGCAGCAGAGGTGTGAGTGCAGGTGCCACAACTGCTCCCTCACTTGCACAGAAGAGAGCAATTTGGGTGCACACACATGCCTAACACCGTGTCCTTTTCATCAGGGATGCAGCAGCGGGGTGTGTGTGCACAGAGGACCTGGCAGAACATGTGTGCACACACCCAAACTGCTTCCTCATTTGCAAACAAGGGAACAACTGTCAAGACCTGCATCCTTGTTGCTGCTACATCAACAAGAATATCGTGTTGAGATCAAGGGAAGTAATAATACCACTTTATTCTGCTTTGGTTAGACCTGACCTGGGATACTGTGTCCAGTTCTGGACACCTCAATTCAAGAAGGATATCAACATGCTGGAGCATGTTCAGAGGAGGGCAACCAAAATGGTGAAGGGTCTAGAAGCCATGCCCTATGAAGAACGTCTTGGGGAGCTGGGTATGTTTAGTCTGTGGAAGAGAAGGTTAAGAGGGGACATGATAGCCATGTTTAAATATTTGAAGAGATGTAATGTTGAGGAAGGAGCGGGCTTGTTTTCCACTGCTCCGGAGACTAGGACAAGAAGCAATGGATTGAAGCTGCAGGAAAGGAGATTCCACCTGAACTTCCTGATGGTCAGAACTGTATGGCAGTGGAATATGCTGCCTCGGAGTGTGGTGGAGTCTCCTTCTTTAGAGGTTTTTAAGCATAGGCTGGATGGCCATCTGTCAGGAGTGCTTTGATGTGGGTTCCTGCATAGCAGGGGATTGGACTGGATGGCCCCTGTGGTCTCTTCCAACTCTATGATTCTATCCCTGTTGCTGCTGGTGGTGATGATGTCCAGCAAGAGGACTTTGTGGACCCCCGTGAGGGCTCCACAGACCCCCAGAGGGCCCAGGTTAAGATCCACTGGTTTGTAAAGTCAGGGCTCAGAAGGGTTGGAACACCAGGACTTCTGTTTTTTTAGTACAAGTGACCTGCACATTTGTCACTCTCCTCTGGCTACATTTTTCCCTGCTGTTTATCTTCAATCCATGCAATAGCTGAAAGGGCAGGTGGAATTTTCCAACAACAGTGTTGTGGAATCATAGAATTGCAAAGGGGCCTAGAGGCCATCAGGTCCAACCCTGCTACTCAGTACAGAATCTCCCATGAGCATCCCAAACAGGTTGCTGTCAAGTGCATCTTTGAAGACATCCAGTCCCTCATGCAGAACTCTTACGCTATGCTCAGTCTTGAGGAATCTTGACTTCTGTATCCTTAAAAAACTGTTTTTTAAGTCAAGGTTCAGAAACCCTTGGCTCTCCAGATGTTTTAGTCAGCAATCAGAAGGCCCAACCAATATTCCAAATGGTGGGGGGTTATGGGAATTTTAGACCAGAGCATCTTGAAGGGCAAATGTTTCCTAATTCTGCTTCAATCCATATAAACAGCTTAAAAAGTAAGTTGTAGAAAAGCTTTCAAACTTCTGAGGGTATCTTGTGTGGCAGTCAAACTTTTTTCAGGGGTTTGATTGTGAAAGCAAACTCTTATGGTATTCTATCAGCTTCATAAGTTGTCATTTACTTTGGAGCCTCAGTTTAAGGTGCTGGCCTTTGTTTTGCCAAGACCTAAAAGATTCTGGGTCTGTTTACCTCAAGGTTCATCTGCTCCCCCATCCATCGGCCTAGCCTTTAAGATGTGCTTTGTGTGCCCTGCAGAAAATTCTGCATTGTTGCCACAAGAGGTCAGATGTGTGCATAAAAAAAATATCTCTTTTCAGACAAAAATGGACAGCATTTTTTAATTCAGATCAGTTCATTGCACTTTTTTCTTCTGCTGGTTGCAGTTATTTTTTATTGCTGCTTTATAATGTTTTTTGTTTTTTTTAATTTTGTGACTTACAATGGGGGCAAAGTGATTTGGCATTTATATAGGGATGAGCAGTGTATACAAATTACAGTCTTCTTTCTCTTGCTCTCTTTCCTACCTGCGGTGGAACTGGTTCTGGATCAAGGCACAACCAGTGTGTTTCTCAGTCTTTCTCAAGACCTGGGGGAGGGTGTGCTATGGAACAGATTGTCAGGCCCTACCAGAATGTCCTGAAAGATTCAGTTATACCCCCTGAGTTCTGGAGCATCAAGGCTTCACTTCAGGGAGGTGGTGATGGGAGGTGAGGGTGTGTGGAATGGGACACAGCTGAGCTTTTGGAGTTGCCAGAGAGTCTGTGGGTAGGAAAGACTGGCTTCCGGGGCCACCTGACCAGGAGATCTGGGTAGTGGGAAGGCATTCAAGTGAGCCAATCCACTCAAGTTGGCTCTTGGCTTTTACATCCCCAGAAGATACTACCGTATTTAGATTTTAAACCAGAGGCCAGAGAAGGTGCCTGGACTGCTTGGAGGGCCCAGCGGCCTTTTTCAATGCAGACACAGATGAATTGCTCTATAGTCTCAGTTCACCCGTATTTTCTAGTGAGAGGATCTGCTGTTTTTTTTCTTGGATACACAGCCAAAATGTTGTTGAGCCTCTAGCAGAGTAACTCCCAGAAATTCCAGGATTGTTGAGGAGCTCTGTTTCAAGCTCTAGTGTTTTAACAACACAGGCTGCTCTGGGTCCTGCCACCCACACCTCACCTGCCTGCCCACCCACCCCACACTTTAACAGCCCCTCTGCCACAGAAATGGCTCTGAGGTCATGAGATGCAGCTCTCTTGCTTTGCAGGGACCATGGATAAATGACAGCCCTTCAGGTGTTTAGATGTTGTTGTTGTTGTTGTGTACCTTCCTCTCCTAAGGCAACCCTATCATAGGTTTTTTGGGGGGCTGAGAGTCTTTGACATTCCCAAGGTCACCCAGTGGGTTTCCGTAGCTGAGTGAGGAATCAAACCTTGGTTTCCAGGGCTGCAGTCCAGGGCTCAAGCCATTACACCATGCTGGCTCCAACTAGCATACTATCCAGTACTTATAGGGTTTGGGACTGTACATGGTTTCAGGCATCCACAGGGGGTCTTGGAGCAGATCCCCATGGATAAGGGGGCACTTGCTATCTCATACAGCCTTTAAATGCTTACCGGTTCCACTTCAGCCTTTCTCATTCGAAGCCATTTTAGCATCTGTCCCTTCCTTATTCTCTCCCAACCATGAAATGGCTGCTGCTTTTCTTGAGCTGAAGTGTGCCATTTGAATAAAAGTTGCCCGATTCAGTTTGTGACAGAGGGGCAATTTTATGTCCCCTTAGATAAAAAGAGGGTATTTTAAAAAATTATTATCTGAGGACTAGACACAGCTCTAAACATCCTGTGAGAACCTGATCTGCTCTGATCTTGGAAGCTAACCAGGGTCATGCCTGATAAGTAATCAGATGGGAAATCACCAAGGGATATCAGCAGCTGTGGGCTCTGTTTCAGAGAAAAGTAGTGACCAATTTTCCCTGAGTATTCTTTGCCTAAGAAAAACCCATGCAATTAATAGGGTTGTCATAAGTCAACAGGTTACTTGAAGACAAATATACAGAGAGACTTTTGAGTCACAGCTTGGAAAATGCCACTCTGGCTTGTGAGTTCTGTGGAGGCCAGCAAAATGGTTCTTCCAAGGGCTGCTTGGAAGCCTTTGTTCTTTTATTCCCCATCTCCCTTGGGAAGGCAAAGGGGGGCATTAAAGGAAGCCATAGAAACTTTTCTGGCCCTCCAGGTGACAGACCCCGGTAATGTCCTCCTTGTCTTCCTACAGCTGCCAGGCCCCAACATTTCTACAGGCTTGGGTATGATTTTTTTTGTGAGAAGGACAGAAACATTCTTCCAGCCGCCTCCCTCCTCCAGGAGCCAACTGGGCTGGCCCTTGAATGTTTAACACTTGGGAGGCTATGTCCTCCGCTACACCTGAGGGCAGCAGGGTTGTTCAGGGAAATGGCAGAATGAAGAGTGGCAGCTGCTGCTGTATCTCCCTCTGTATGTGTTGCCTGAAGGGAGTTTCCCTCTGGTCCCTGGTAGAGATGGCCCTCAGCCACAACAGACTAGTAAGACAGAACCATGATGCCACCCTGGGAAACATGGGCTGCCCCTACACCAAAGTAGCAGTAAATGAGGGGCAGAAATTGTATGGCCCTCCAGGAACAATTGTCCTGGATGTCCCAGTGGGTTTTCCAGTGGCTACGGTGGCTAAGAGTAACAGAACTTGCAGTCCAGGAGCCTCTGAAGGGTCTTGTGATCCCCATCTGTGAAGCAGATCCAATTCTGCAGTGCAGATGAACATCAGGCATTTCTGTTGCTTTCTACTTAAGCTGAGACCTGTAGTGCCTCATTAAAAGATGAAAGAATTAAGGAAGTTCCCTCATGTTCTCCTAAGAATTTGGTGGATCTAGCAGCACCTCTGTGATGCCCTACCACTGTAAATCCACTGACTAGAATGAGGTGGCATGCCCCAGTTGTTGCAGACTATAGGTTTCCCCCCTTCACCCTGCTCATTGGATATGTTCATTGAAGCTAGCAGGCCTGCTCAGAATAGCTAAAGGCCACCAGATTGCCTTATATGCGATACAGGAATGGGAGTGGCAGGAAAATGGCACCCTCGTTCCTGTCCTCTTTCATACCTTGCCAAGAACTACACAGCAAAACACAGAAGAACCAGCTGGTGTTCCTTTTCCACCATGAAACAAACCCTCCCAGAACGTCTTTGTCTGGATCCTCCTATTCTTTGTCTATATGAAAGTGCTTTCTACATCATCAAATAATTATTCCATTCTGTTTTAAATGTATTTATAAAACAGAACTTTCAGTTTGTGTTTTAACTTTTGCACTAAGAGATGCTTTTAGTTATTCTGTGTTTTTAAAGTGTTGCAAGCCACCCTGAATCCTGTGCTGGGAGATAAGCAATTATAAATTAAATAAATAGTAGATTACTTAAATCTATCATTGTCTGCTCTATCTGGCAGCATCTTTTTCATCTCAGGCAGGGTCATCCCACCACTGACCAACTTGGACACACCAGCCAGCGACCCTTTCCTGCAACAAGATTTTGGAGATTTTGTATCCCAGGTGTGGTACCTGAGGTTCAGTCATGTTTACCCAGCTGCTCTGGTTATTTGCCATCTAGCAGGCTTCAACTTAATGGTGATTCTGGGAATGAGACACCACCTGGTCACCCTATCATCAACAGCCCTGTTCAGGTCTTGCAAACTCTGGGCCCTGGCCTCCTGGATTGGGCCAATCCATCTGTCATGCAGCCTTCCTCTTTTCCACCTGCCTTCTACCTCACCAAGCATCACAATCCAGTTAATATATGTGTCAATTTCAGCTTCGTCCTCTTGGTTTCTGATCCTTTTGACAATCCATGATATCTACAGAAGTCTCCTCCAGCACATTTCAATTACAGTAACTTGATTTTCTTTGCCATCCAGCTTTCACTACTATACAGAGAAAGCAGGGATGGTTCTGACTTCAGCATTCAGAGATATATCTTTACACTTGATGATCTTATTTAGTTTCTTCATAGCTCCCAAGTCTTTGTCTATGCCTTATTTCTTGACTGCAGTCTCCATTTTGATTAATGATTGAGAAAATCTGTCTTCGTCATCAGCTTGTTAAGTTATGTAAATCATCTGTGGTTATTATTTTTGCTTTCTTGATTTTGCCTTTCTTCCTTAACTTTCATCACTAATCATCCCACACATTTATCCCTTCATTTTCCCACATTCTCTGGGTCCAAGTTAAGAATTCTCTGTAGGAATTTCTCTGTATTTTCCTTCTCAGCAAATAACTTATGGAAAGAAGGGGAAAAACCCTTTGAATAAGAAGACAAGTCAAAAAGCCATGCAGAAAAGAAAAAAAAAATGTATTAACAATTTGTTTGCTAGAAAAGCAGGCACTGGGGTCTCCTTCCAAATTCTTCCAAAAGGCTTTAAACACTCAGATTACAGAGACACCCTTTTTTATATGAGTGAGAACTTTAAACAGTATCTTAAATTCATGGCACAAAGTCTGACAGCCTATGCTATTAAGTAACATTTGACAAAATATATTGGGAAAACAACTGCCAACTGGTGACAGAGTTTGCCAACTGATCCAAACAAAGAGACAGACCTGGCCTGCTGCTGTACTTTTAACGTCAGCCTATCTTCTTTAGCAAGTGAACACTTCCTGATGACACAGAGATACCACTGGACAATTAACTGCTGCAGGTCCAGGGGCTGGTTCAGACAGCTGACAACCCAGTTCACTCGGGAAACAACAATTGACTATTAATCATCTTTTGGGGAAATTAATTCATTGGGAATAGAACAGGAATGGTTCAAACCAGGAGACAGAGATTGGTTGGCCAAGCACCACAGCAGCGGCCTGTTCTTGACTCTTTTAGCAGAGATTTCCTATGCTGAACTCAAAGGCAGATGTTTTTCAATGTTTAAGACATCTCACAAACATCACAACACTTCAGACCATTATTACAGGTCCAGCTGTAGGGAGGCAGGCCAAAAACAAAAGACCCAAAAATGCTCACAGAATAATCTACACTTTTTTTTCCTAGAGTATACTGCACACCCCAATCCTGCTTTCCCAGCAGTGGCATCCTAGAGAGCCTTGTTGGCTATTTTCCTGCCCTGGCCATGCCACAGTAGTGAAACAGTTGGTGCAGGGGTCCCAAAACTAGGTCAGATGGAGAAGGGAAACATTTTTCCTTCTATTTCAGGTGGCGGAAGAGTTTGGGGTACTGCTGGAAGGCTCCACAGAGTCAGTCCCCCACAGTATTGTATAGCAGAGAATGCTGGCAGCTAGAAATATGGCCAAGTTAATAAAAAAAATTTAGGGAGGGCTTTAAAATGACAGTTGAGGTTCTGAGTATTTCAGAGAGACAGACGGAGTTGGGATGCCAGCCCCCCAACCCAGAACCAAGGGAAGACTTCTTCCCCCTCGAATGAGGCTGTTGGGAACATAAAAATGGGCGACTCTGTGTCAGGATCAAGAAAAGCCACCTGCCCATTTTCATAGTCAACAGTCACCCGGATCTTCCTGAGTTTCCTGTTTAGCAGCAAGTGATGCTTAGGAGTGGTCAGGGCCTGATAGTGACCTCCCCACAACTGCCCCACAGCCCATATTCCTTCCTCAGGGCACAAGTTTACTGGGCCTTTCCTTTTAACAGACCACACAGCAACCCCAACAGCCCAGACCCCCCTCTCCTCCACTTCCACCTCCCACCAATGTCTCCCTGTGATGAATCCTTCCCGGCCCAGAACGCAAGTAGAAGTGTCAAATCTCTCCAAGTTGTTGGCCAGGTTCTGCTGGGAGGGCGAAAGTCTCACACTTCTGTGATCCATGGACAGGCTGAGGTCAGGGTGAGCTGTATCTGGATCCAAGACTATATCTTCTACAGGGCAAGAGAAAAGAGAGGGGGGGGAATAAAAATAAAATAAAAACATAGGAAGTGGCCTTACAGTGCCTCAGATTTTTGAACCATCTACCCCAAAACTTGGATATAACTAGTTATAAACAAGAACTTGCTTGTAATTAATTCCCTCCAATATGATAGCATAAGTAAGTTCATATACTTAGGCAGAAAAAAAAAATGGAATGCACAAATATAGGATGGAGGACACATGGATGGAATGGATACATGTGAAAAGGATCTAGGAGTCTTGGTGGATCAAAAGCTGAACATGAGTCAGCAGTGTGATGCGGCAGCCAAGAAAGTCAGTGCGATTCTTGGCTGCATCAACAGGAGTATGGTGCCTAGATCAAGGGAGGTAATGGTACCACTTTATACTGCTTTGGTTAAACCTTATCTGGAACACTGTGTCCAGTTCTGGGCACTTCATTTCAGAAAGGATATTGACAAGCTGGACCATGTCAAGAGGAGGGTGACCAAAATGGTGAAGGATCTGGAAGCCGTACCCTACGAGAAGCGGCTTAGGGAGTGGGTATGTTTAGTCTGCAGAAGAGAAGGTTAAGAGGGGACATGATAGCCATGTTTAAATATTTGAAGGGATGTCACGTCGAGGAGGAAGTGGACTTGTTTTCTGCTGCTCCAGAGACTAGGACAAGGGGCAATGGATTCAAATTCCAGGAAAAGATATTCCACTCAAATCTCAGGAAGAACTTTCTGATGGTCAGAGCTGTTCGGCAGTGAAATATGCTGCCTGGGAGTGTAGTGGAATCTCCTTCTTTGGAGATGTTTAAGCAGAGGCTGGATGGCCATCTGTCAGAAGTGCTTTGATGTGGGTTCCCGCATAGCAGGGCGTTAGACTGGATGGCCCCTGTGGTCTCTTCCAACTCTATGGTTCTAAGTTATATTGTATCTCTAATTTAATGAGGGCAGGACAAGTCCAAGGCATTTTGCTGTCTGAGACAGAGGAGCAAATGGCACCTTCCAAACAACTTCCTCCCCATCCATCCATCCATCCATACATCCAAATTGAGGTGCACAGTTGCCAAAGAGAACCAAATTAATATTGCCATGGGAGGCAAAAAAATTCCTACAAGTACCTCTCCCCCTTCTTGCAGTGAAAAATATAACAACTACAATCATGAACAACTATCATGAACAATTTTCTTCCCTTTCATAGCACACCAGATCTGCTGCTTGATTCTGCCTGATGGTAGGACCAGCCCTGAATAAGAAGTAACTTCATTCTCTTTTGCAATGGGACTGGATTCTTCCAAGTCCTTTTTTACAGGATGCCTGTGGCTTCACTAAATGGTTGTTGAGGAGTATCACATGGTTCAAGTGCTGGGTCACACTGTGCCTTGTCTGAAGTAACTAAAAAGTTATATTTTAGCTGCTATTTTGGATACAATAAAGTAACAAATTATTTTTAATGTAGCTGTAACAGTATCTAAATACTTATGGAACTTTGGATCTGTAAAAGTAAGTAATTTTAAAAGAAAACATCCAGGATCTTCATTCATCCATATTGTTGACGCTGTGGACTTGGAAAGTGTGTCATTTTAAGCCAAAAGTTAACAGTTCTCAAGCTTTGACCTTCCAGATGTTTTAGGCTTCAGCTTTCAGGATCACTGCCTATGCTGGCTGGGGGTTCTGGGAGCTAAAGTCCAGAACCTCTGGTGGGCCAAACCTTGAGAACCACCAAGTTATAACAAAGCAGTCTCTAATTCCATGGTATTCCCAATACAGGTGCAGAACCACTATTTTCGATTTCTCATCAGGAAGCAAAACATCTTGAGTACCTCAGACACCAGAACACCTCAGGGGCCCACCCAATACTTCTAGGAAGCAATGCCAGGAAGCCACCGCTGTTTCTTGGGACAATGAATTCTAGCTGACAAATGAACATTTACCTTTCCAGAGCTGGTATTCAGAAAGGAAGGTGTCTGTGGAAAGAAAGATGAAACATTGTGATCATAGAAAACTCTATGCATGAAAGTAAAAAAATTCCTCTTCATTGTCATCTAGGCCAGACAGTAGGCTAAGTTTTATAGCTATATGGAGCTGTTCCCCACTATGAAAAATCCAACCACTGAGGAACTTCTCTTGCTGTTCTTACAGGCCATGAAAGCATGAGTCTGGAGTTTAAAAGTGTCACAGGGATTAACCACACTTCCTGAGTGTTTTAAAAGTTGGCTTTCATCCATTTCCAGTTTCTATTTTGGGAGCTCAGGATGGGTCCTCAGTGCCAAAATTTGCCCTCCCCAGTTTTCCATATAGGTTGCTCATAAATGTTGCATTTTATATCATAAGACCAGATCCTGCAGATGCTTAACTATTTTTTTTACAATGCTGTGATGCACTGCAAGTATGGAAATTTATCATATTTGCCGCTGCTCTGTATACTGCACATCATTACTCAGGAATAAATCCTACTGCATTCCATAGTTCTCTCTATCAGGAAAGGATATGTCAGATCGCAGCCTTCTATTACTTTATCTGGCAGAGTACTCTAGGTCCAATAGACAGTGCCAGTAAATAGCCGTGTGTGGAGTCAATGGCCAGATACATGTCTGCTGGTGGAAACAGAGTGCTGGATCAGCGATGCTGCCCAAATGTTACCAGATTACTATTTCCAAAGTTCCCAGCCAGAATGCCCAGTGGGCATGGTGGTCCATTATTTCCTGGGAACCATGCAGCCATCCAGATGTTGCTAAATTGCTGTTCAAAACATCTGGAGGGCAGCATGATTCCAATCCTTGGCCTAAATCTAATTCTTTTCGTCAACTAGAGTAGATGCACTGAGTCAACTGATTAATAGTAAATCAACACTTAAGTAAATCCCACTGATTTAATAGCTTTACACTAGCAATTATGTGGAATATGCTGCATCAGAATGTGGTGAAGTATTCTTCTTTGGAGGTTTCTAAGCAAATATGGCCATCTGTTGGGAGTGTTTTGATGTGTATTCCTGCATGGCGAGGAGTTGGAAGGGATGGCCTCTGTGATCTCTTCCAACTCTATGATTCTAATTGATTTATTTTTATTTCTTATTGACTGATTTTGCAATTGGGTTTAAGCAAAAGGCCAGACTGTACGGAACTTTGGTGTGACACAGGACAAACTTTTCCTTCTTTGCTTTGAACCGCTTCTTACATTCAATGTAAATTTTTGGTTCACCTGGCACCACATTATCTATGCCAATGCTATTCAAACTTGTGGTCCACAGACGAAAGACAGTCACAACCCATCAGCTGCTGCCCCCAAGAGAATTTCCAGGGGGAAAAACAGTAGTTAATGGGCTCAAATAAAGCACCAGTCACTTACACATGGGAAAAAATACCTACTAGTTCTCCACATGAGATAGCTTAATATCTATGCCAGTCTTTGCCATCCTGGTATTTTCTCAATGCTTTTGATTGCAACTTCCATTGTTCCCATGCAGCATAGTCGCTGAAAGCCAGTGGGCTTCCTAATCCAATATTCTTGGAAAGGACCATATAAAAGAAGAATGGTCTACTCTGATTGGCAGTTTCTCTCACAGAACATCTTTCATATTCATCTGCTCTTTAATTCTTTTAACTGGTGGTGCCAAGGACCTACATGGAACTACTGGTATGCAAAGCAACAAGAGTTTAGATAAGTTCTTTTTTTGGATTACCCCAGTGGCCATGCTTGTTGGAGAGGTTCTGGGACCCTTAGTCCAAAACATTTTCCAAGCTCTGCAGCATATGTTGCCCTACTGAGCAACAATCTCTCCATTTTCAAGGTTTATCTGTGTTTTTTATTTCCTTCAACACACAGTGGTGCTCAGTTTTTTCTACTTTGGTCAGACCCCACCTGGAATACTATGTCCAGTGCTGGCCACCAGAGTTCAAGAAGGATATTGACAATCTGGAAGGCACACAGAGGAGGGAGACAAACTAGTCAAAAATCTGGAAGCCAACCTGTATTAGGAACAACTCAGAGAGTTTGGTATGTTTAGCTTGGAGAAGGGAAGATTAAGAGATGATATGACAACCCATATTTAAATGTTTGAAGAGATGTTATGCAAAAGATGGAGCAAGCTTTTCCACTGCTCTGGTGACGAGGACATAAACCAATGGCTTCAAATTACAAAAAAAGAGAACAACTCAACATCAGACCACCCTGACAGTAAGCTGAATGGTCATCTTGCAATAGTACTTTTGTTCTGTATTCTTGCATAGCAGGAGGCTGGACTAGCCAGCCCTTGCAGTCCCTTCCAAATATGATTTGCTATTTTAGGAATATGCTTTGTTCTGGGACATCTCTCCCCCAGGCTCAAGACAGGGTACAACACGAATTAAAATACAATTAAAAATGCATCATAAGTTAAAATATACTAAAAATAGATAAAACCATTTAAAATACAAATATCATAGTTAAAACACATCATTATCAAAATATATCATTGTTAAAAATAAACTGGTAGGCCTGCTGGAAGAGATAGGTCTTTAGTATTTTTTTTAAACTGAAACAGCCTATTTTGCTGTTGAATCTCTTCTGGCAGGTCATTCCACAGTCTAGGAGTGACCAATGAGAAGGTCCTTTGGATGACATGGCTGGTCTAGTCCTGGCCAGCTTAAATAAATGGTCCCCAGAGGACCTGAGTGTATGGGTAGATTGTATGGGAGGAGGCAACCTCGCAGGTAACTTGGACCCAAACCATGTAGGGCTTTAAACATAATAACCAACACTTTGTACAGCATCAGAACCCTAGGAAAAGAGCATTTATTACCTCGAAATTGGGTCAAAACACGCTGCAGAAAATTGTTGATGTTGGCAAAGTTCTCCATCTGGCGTTTTATTTCTGGAGGAAAAGCCACTGAAATCTGTGGCATCACTCTGTTACATCTGCAAAACACAATGATTGATAACTCAGTATTACCAATAAGATGGTTTCTTCAGGCAGACCCGAGACATGTTTTTGGCTGCATCCACATGGTTCCTGCATTCGTATCTCACTGATATGGAAGCATACTGGAAAAGCACTTTTCATCTTGCTGTCCACAAAGAAATATAGATTGTCCCTAAAGCTGGTCACATCTAAGATCCCACAAACAGACACTACAAAACAGAACACTCTTGGTCAAGAACTAAACAGGTAGCTAAGGAGAAGTATATCGCCCAGAATAACAAGTAGTTGACCCTCCTGTTCAGCCTGAAAGCATTGCACACAAAGCAACAGATAGATGAGGCTGGAGCAAACTGATGCAAGGATGAGTGAGATAAAGAACTCTGAAATCCAAGCCAACTCTTCTTCCAAAACCTCACTGCAACAATCTTACTATGGAGTAGAGGAGGGGACAGTACTGGGAGCAACTATCCTCTCACCCATGAGTGCAAGATAGCATATTTGCCCATCCTCCCCACACTTTCATCATCACAACCACTATCCAAAGTTATCCAGAATGGCCCAAAATTATCCAGTGAGTTTCACAGTTCTGAGGGACTGGTTATTATGAAGCAAAAAAGAAAAAAAAAGAAGTGTTAAGTCTTAGCCCCTGTTGTGATTATATTATATTTTAGAGCTGCTGCTTCTGTTGATATTGCTGAATGGGGACAAGAAATAAATCTCTAGTCCCAGCTGAGCCATCTAAACCAGTGGTTCTCAACCTTCCTAATGCTGCGACCCCTTAATACAGTTCCTCAGGTTGTGGTGACCCCCAACTATAAAATTATTTTTGTTATTTATTTATTTATTATTTAGTTAGTTATTTCCAACATCAAATAGATGGAAACACTGCCCTAAATCACTGCTCTGGATAGACTTCTAATGCCTAAAAACTGGTAAACCCCCCCCCCTTTTTTTAAGCACAGAAAGCGTCCATCAATGCCAGAATTAAGGCAGTAGTTCTAGTTCTGAATGTTAGGTTTCCACAGTTCAAAAAGCCAGTCACTCCCAAAGGCAATGCTGAAACACCCCACATTTTACACGAGGCGCAGGGAGGAAAGGACAGGGAGAGAGGAAAGATGGCGGCGGCATAAGCGCGTTTTGTTTCACTCCCTCCCTCCCTCCCTCCCTTAAAGGGAGCGCGGCTGCTCGGACGCTCTCACTCCCACGTCGCACGGGCGCCCCTTCCTTCCTTTCGTCCCTCTGAGGGCTCGGGAGTGGGGTGCAATACCCGCTGTAGCCCCTCGACCACGCTACACCCACGAGCCCCTGTCGGTCTCCCCACCTCTGCCCCGCCCCGCCCGGCAGAGAAAGACAGCGAAACATCCCCACACGCGCCCAGCACGCCTCCTCTCACCTCCTGCCAGCGCAGGGTCTCCTCTCACCATCTCCGCCCTACCACACAGCAGGAAAAGGCGGGGAAATGTCCCCACACATGCCTAGCATGCCTCCTCTTACTTCCTCCCAGTGTGGGGTCTCAGAAACAGCACTCCCATTGGTTGTGAGGCCGCCTTCTTTCAAAAGGGGGCAGGGCAGGATAGAGGAGCGGTGACCCCCGTGAAATGGTCATTTGACCCCCAAAGGGGTTGCGGCCCACAGGTTGAGAACTGCTGATCTAAACACTATGCTGTGCTGACTCCCAAATACATTACTTAGCTTCATGGCCGAGGAATAGCAGGAAATTACAGATACTTGCCTCTGTAGAGTATTCTTCACATCCTAGAAAGGAAGAAGAGAAATGGAGATCAATCTCATAAAGGTCTACAAAGATTGCTTAAGAGGTCCAATGAATTTGCACCATTATTAGATTGTGGTAAGTCAGTGATTGGTGCAGAACAGAATGTGGAACAGTCCCTTTCTGGACTATAATACCCAGAATCCACTAGTTAGCACAGTCAGAATTTTTTCCTAGACCTGTGCTTCCTCCATAGGTGGCTAATCAAAATGGCTGACAAAAGGGGTCAGGTGTTGGAGGGGAGAAGGAGGCTCACCTGGAGAAATTCACTTGCTGGCTGTTGGCACTTCTCCTCCAACTCCTGGATGAGGTTATCAAGAGAAGTGCTTTCCTTGGACAGCTCGGCGTTGTGCTCATCCCTCCTCTTTGACACCTTTTTGTCCAGCTCGGCTAGCCTTGCCAACAGGAGGCGTTTTCTCCTCTCCACCAGTTGGTGCAGCTCCTGAAATTCCGCCACTACCTTTTGCCTTTCAGCATTTACCTGCCACTGCAGGGAACAGACAGGGACAGGAGAAGGGAAGGATGAATGGAGTGAAGGGGATGCTGGGAGAAAAATGAACACAATCCAGAGAAAAACTGCACTGGAGACCAATTCACTACTGCATTCCTCTCCATTGCTGAAATTTGGTGGCAGAGAAATTGGTACTTAGAATAAAAAAAAAAATTGCTAGGAACATGGTGCATGCATCGTGTTTTATTGGAAGCCGCCCAGAACCACATATTACCCTAAAACCGCACGTCCCTTGTGTTTCATTTTGAACCAGAAAGCAGTGTCTCCTGTACTTGGGGTGATTCACTGGTTTCATTTAGAGCAAGAAGGATACCCACCAGCAGACTCTGGCTTTCCAATTTGCTGTTCCATTTGGCTCCTGCCATTACATCTTTCTGCCTCCTCATTACATCTATTCACTCCTGAATCAAATCCTAAACAAAGAAAGGGAGAAAAAGACGAGTGTGATTCTTGTTATTTGGTTGGAGAGCCAAGTGTGGTTGCCAACAAAGGTTTTATAGCAGTAGTCACAGAACACACACACACACACCGTCTCTTCTCCTTAGAAGAGATTCTGAGGTGAAAAGACAGAAGTGGAAAAAGAAGGGAAAGTTACAAATGGAAAAAAACCACAAAATTAAACCGCACTTCTGTCTGGGTACATAGCTCCTATCATAAGGTGTCTGCTGGATGTGTAGTAGAATAGACTGGGTAGCCAGTTTAGCCATTGCTAGAGTGCTAAAAAGTATTGAATGCCAATTACTGATTGCAACTATGTATCTGTTTGAAGCTTGCTTGTGTATTCCAATGTATCAAATGGTTAACTGCTTTATTGCCAACTACGACAATGTATCTAATAGAGGATGAGAAGATCAGAGAAGGGAAAATGGAAAGTATCAAAAGTTGTTGTGAGAACTGGAAATATTCAGAGATGAGGAGGCAGTAAACATGTTTCAGCCTCAAGGATGAAAGATGGATAAACAGCTACGAGCCTGAGAAATGTCTAGAATGGTGGAGTGATGTTAAATTTATGACCCTCTCCATTCACATCTTTGCACACCTAAATTTGTATGGAAAAGGTATAAAACCTGTAACCACCATGTATGCTTTAGTCTCAGCAACTCTGGACAGAGTGTGCTGTGTCACTTGCTTTGCTACAAATAAACACTACTAACTACCTCTGAGTAAAGTTTGTGGATCACAAGTTACCCAGGGCATGGTCAACTTTCCTTTATCCTTGGATATAAATATGAAAACTAAAAATCTAGTTAATGAGGTTGGGTGATGCTGTTATAAAGCTGTGACTAAAAACACTGTTTAAGTGTTATATTCAGACACATTCAAAGCTTTATGTTGAATTTTTTTATTGGAGTAATTGTAGTAACAGAAAAATAATGGCATATACTTCCCTTACAAATGACAAAAAATGACTACACTTGAGCACTATTTTTGACACGTGCTTAACACTATTTTTTTTCAAGCCAGGCAAATCTGATTCACCACAGGTGTACCTCAGCTAACAAAGCAGAGGTGTTCCTAGGCTTTACTATGTTAACAGAAACTTTAATATCAAAGATATAAATAATAGGGAAAGAATAACGATAGTAGTTTCTTACATCGCAAAAAAGGGCAGCTCAGCAACTGCATAAAATAACAAAAACTTGTTATTCAAAATTAACATTATGCACATATGAAACTTTTAAAAATCCAAATCAGGTAAGCCTTTTATAAGCAAGCCCCAAATTTTTAATCTTCCAGTGACTATTTGAACGGTGCTTCCAAAATGTATCCCCTGATGATTTCTTTTTCTTTCAACAGCCTCCACTTTTCTTATGATTTCCACTTGAGTGGCAAAACCTATAAATCTATGCTTTTTCAACATGTCAGAATAACTGGTGAGGCAGGCTAAGCCACTTTTCCCTTTTCTTTCTGTTTTGCTCTTCATGCATGCTCAATAATGGAGCCCTGGTGGCGCAGTGGTTAAATGCCAGTACTGCAAGCCACAAGATTGTGAGTTTGATCCTGCCCGGCTCCAAGGTTGACTCGGCCTTCCATCCTTTCGCAGGTCAGTAAAATGAGTACCCAGCTTGTTGGGGGCATGTATAGAAATGTTTCGAAATACATGCTATTTGTAAGTTGTTCGCCGCCTCGATCCATATGGAGAGGCGGAATACAAATAAATAATTTTAAAAAAATAAGTGATTCTGGAGGCAGCTGTTTACTCTGACTGTTGCACATCAGCACACACGTCTACAGTTGGATCAGCTAGAGTAGGACCCCATTCACTCCCAGCTCAAACTTTTATTGCTTAGTTTCCGACAACCCAACATTGAAGGTCTGTCTTTCTCCAGCCCTCCGTCATCATCTTCCCAATGCCAATGCTCCAAAAAACTTCCAGTTTCAAAAAATTTTAAAGGTAAATTCTTCAATGTCACCAGAAATGTTCTTGTTGGGAATTATCAATATAGAATTGGACAGCAGATATGGATTACTTCGATGCAACAACAGCTGAAAGAATGTTGTTTGCCCAAATGTGGAAACAGACTGAAGCACAGAAGACAGAAATATAGGCTGTTAAAATTGCAGACTTTGCCCAGTTTGCTAAACTGATGTGGATTTTAAAAGATAAACCAACTGAAAACTTTCTGAAAGTTTGGAAACCATTTATGGATTTTTTGAGCAATAAGAAACCTAATGATCTAATAATCTGTGGTTATGGTTATTAGTAATTCTAGTAATTTGAAATTAGTTGGATCTGTAATGATAAAATAAGACACTTTCTGTTAATCAGGTTTTCATTACAGATTTGTTTAGGGGGGGGTCAGATTTCTAGTTGTGTTTTAGTTAATGGAGTTAGGCTGTATTTATGGCAAAAGGTTAATGTTTCAGTCATGTGTTTTTGTACTGCATCTTAGTTTTAGCTTAACTTTACCTTTAGTTATACGAATTACACCAAAGGGAGGCTAAGATGGCGGCAACCCGGTAGGACGCTATATTCAGAGCTTCAGTGTTTTCACTATTTAACAAGGTTTTTATTAGTTCTATTACTCCCTCAAACCATCTCGTTGCTAAATTTTGTTTGAGGTTTTAATTTGTTAACCTTCCTTTGCCATGAGCCTTTTAATTTAGCCTGCTAAATGCATACGTTATCAGGCCTTCTGCAAATTAACTGATTAGCCTTTAGTTATACATGTAAATTGTTTATACCATCATCCCTGCACATTCACTAGGGTTAGGGGCACACGACCCCGTAAAAGTAGAAAAACTGCAACTAACTCTAGGCGCTCCTAAACCATATTTAACACACAAAAAGTATGATATCAAATTCAACCTACCGTGGATTCCTTTGAGACATCAGAAAACCTTCATAAGGCAGAAGTGGGTGGCTGGTGCTGCCTACTGCCACTTCCATTGCTGCCCCACATCATTTTTAATAGGGACTTATGAGCCTCATTTGCAGTTTCTCAGTTTCATGAGGCTTGCAGTCCCTACTAAAAATGGCATAGGGAGGCAGCAGGAGTGACAAATCCACAAAAATGAAAGCCACAAATGTGGAGGATTGCCTGTATAGTGTTTTCTTCCTTGTTGTTATGAATTAGTTTTATTAAAATTAATAAATGGTTTTTAAAAAAAAACAAAAAACTTCCAGCTAAACAGAAAACAAGAAAAGCAGGGGCTGGGACGGGATCCCGTTAAAAAGACTTTGTAAAAAGAAGCTTCTTTGCCAGAGGCTCTGTTCACTGAGATATACCTGTATAACTATTTGAACATTCAGTTTCACAAAGGAATGACTGTAAGTCTGTGGGCATGAGCAATTTATCCCATTTTGTTTTGGCTAGTTACATGGATTAAGAAGTGAGAGATCTTGTGAAATAGAAACAAGATTAGCAGTGCATACAAGGAATTCCCCCACTTATCTGACAGGTTAGGGGCTGGAGCACTGTCAGAAAGTACAAAGGTTCAAAAAGCTGGGATTGGTCTGAAGCCCTCAGCCATCGCAGGGTGGGCGGCACCTCTGGAAGGAGGCTGCTTCCTGTTCTCTGATGGCTGGCCATGGCACATTCCCTATCCTGGCTGCTTGTAAGTGGCTGGAATTTAAATAAAGCCCTTGGCCACTGCAGAGCAGGACAGGCTGCTTCTCACTCTGCAACAGGTGGTAGCAGCACCATCCCTAAAGAACTGATGGACCCCTCATCAAAAAGCGGTACACATTAACAATTCAGCATGGTCAAAAGAGCAGGACATCAAAAGGCAAGGTATCAAAAACAGGAGACACCTGCACCTTTGTTGGTCTGTTCCTTTTTTGGTCTTTGTTGAGCTGAAAGCCCTTCGCTTCCTTCCACAAGGGGCCACTGTTGGTGGAATGCTTAGAAAAATAACTTACAGAATTTCATATCTTATATTCATCCCATCTCACATGATTGATTGCAGCACAACAGCCCAGACAACTATGGATAAATAGAGAGAGAGAGAAAAAGGAAATTTTTCCACACAAAAATGCAACATTGGAAAATATTCTGGAAAATTTTCCACCCTGCATCTTTGCCCTGACATTTTTGTAAATATACAGTCCATCCTTTTTCCAAATGCCCCAGAGGGCGAATCACTTCTCTTCAAAACCTCCAGATGGGCAATCCACCTTTTAAACTGATTGTAACCCAACCTGCACTTATTAACATTAAAATGCCCATTTTTTTTAAAACCAGAAGCGGACCTCTGGAAATTTCTTTCCCCCTCTAAAGGCTCACCCACCCATCCCACCACTGCCAACAACGGTGGGGACCCCTTCGTGCCCCACCACTAAATCACCAAATGTGGGGACCTTCCAGATGCCTTTGTGGTTCCTGTGGAAGACTTCACTGGTCTAATTCCACCACTGCTCACCACCACCCTTGAAAAACTGCTGCCACCACAGACACCAAGCATTCCAATTACTCTTACATAGCATTTTCAGAAGCCCAAGTGTTTTAACACAATAAGCATTTATTGGACAGAAATACAACATAAAGTAAGGATTACTTAACACATCTAAATTATGACTGACCCAAACAAACTCACAATTCTCACTCCTAATTCTGACTAACTTATGCCCAACTAACCTCTGTCTCTCACATTAATCCTCCTAACTTCTCTCACTCCTACTCCTGACTGACTTGAGCCTAACCAGCCTCTTTCTCTTCACATTAATTCACCTAGCAACTCTCACTTCTATTTCTAACTCCCACCTCTCACTCCTCATCCTGACTGACTTGAATCTAACCAGCCTCTCTTTCTCTCACCCTAACTCTCCCAACATCTCTCATTCCTAAATTCAACACTCATCTCTCCCACTCTAATTGATCTCCCATCCACCTAATCTTTTTAACATCCTGTCCAAACATTCAGCCAATCTGCAGTCACTCCCAACATCGCATACTCTTGCCCCCTCCCATCAGATCACTTAGCACAGTGGTTTTCTTTTCCTTTTCCTTACTGGGGACCCCCTGCAAATATAATTTTTGCTGGCAACATCCGAGACTTAACTCAAGACTTAAATATTTAAATTTAAATATTCAAATATTTATTCAAATATTCAAATATTCATTTGAGGCTTCTGGATATTAGGATTCAAATCTCTGCTCAGACATTGAGTGACCTTGGGCGAGTCACATTCTCTCAGCCTCAGAAGGCTTTTAGTTTGTTTTATTAAAATTAATAAATGATTTTTTTTAAAAAAAACTTCCAGCTAAACAGAAAACAAGAAAAGCAGGGGCTGGGCTGGGATCCCGTTAAAAAGACTTTGTAAAAAGAAGCTTCTTTGCCAGAGGCTCTGTTCACTGAGATATACCAGTATAACTATTTGAACATTCAGTTTCACAAAAGGATGACTGTAAGTCTGTGGGCATGAGCAATTTATCCCATTTTGTTTTGGCTAGTTACATGGATTAAGAAGTGAGAGATTCTGTGAAACAGAAACAAGATTAGCAGTGCATACAAGGAATTCCCCCACTTATCTGAACAGGTTAGGGGCTGGAGCACTGTCAGAAAGTACAAAGGGTCAAAAAGCTGGGATTGGTGTGAAGCCCTCAGCCATCGCAGGTTGAGTTAAAATTCATACAATCACACAGCTTCACTTTATTTCATTTTAACCCCCTCTAAACAAATCTTGGGGGAAAAACGTGATAGGTTCACCTTAGAGTTTCCATAAGTGAAGTTACTTGAAGACACACAATAATAAAGTTCCACTGAAACGAGGAAGTTCTTTCTAGCCATCATGTCTCTCCCCTTTAAAAACCTGATGCGGCAACCCTAAGGCAAATCTGTCATGGGGGTTTTCTTGGCAACTTGTGTTGGCTTTGCCTTTCTCCGAGGCTGAGAGAATGTGACTTCCCTGAGGTCACCCTGTGAGTTTCCGTGGCTGAGCAGCAACTCAAACTCTGGTCTCCAGAGTCATAATTTAGACTCACGCCCATGCCTGCCACTATGTCCCTTTTATTAGGGACACAGCAGCAAGGCTGGGTGTGCACGGACCCAAAACGCTCCCTCCTTTGCAAATGATTGAGCAGTTTCAGCACCCGCAACTCCTCTCCATTGCCACATGTTATACCCCCAGCACCCCCAAAAACCATGTCCTGAGGAACCTAATTATTTTATATCAAACATAGTGAGCCATAGAGATAAACTGGAAGGACACGTAGGCAGGAGATTTCTGTTTTCTGTCATACATCCTGGGGTTGTCTGGCAAATTGGCTCAAGGAAAACTTGAATGGATTGTCAGCAGTGATCAGGAAGACAATTACTCTCTGTTTACAATGCAAAATAGCCTGAAAGTCGACACCTTAAGGCATGAATCTCCGGAGAGATACTGATCTACAGGAAACAAGAAGGTTTGGTTGTATTTTCTTTGAACTAAAAAGAAAATAATCCATCTTAATAAAAAGATGCAAACATCTGGTTTTTCACGGGACACTGGACATATAACTAGGCATTTTCTGATTCTTCTTGGAGTTGGAGATAGTTCTGGAGGAAGTTTGTAGGTTTGAGAGCTTAGAGTAAGGAGTTATCTCAGATTTGCAAAACAACGAAGCTTGGAAGCTCCCGGCAGCCTCTAAAGGTGTGGCTGAGATTGTTTCACCCAGGTGAAGAATTCTGGATTAGGTAAATCAAACTCTTATGTTTCTTTCTCTTTCTTAATTTTCATCTCTTTCTAACATTCTATATTCTTGTATGCTTGCAGTGTGAGTGAAGCTGAGTGACTGTATGAATTTTAACTTTCTATAATCTTGTAAGCTTGTTGTAGTGAGTGTGGGTGTGTATTAGCTTAAGTACAAACTATTGTTAGTCAATAAAGCTATTCATTGAATCTCTTTGTGTGATTTCTGACTGGCCTGACTCCGTAAAACTGGGTTAAAGATCCTGAATTACCCTGTCCTCTTTGCATAACTAAAGCAGTGCAGAGCTAATTTTTCCCCACAAGAGACAATTTTGACAGCTTTTGGGAATCCTTTAAAGGAGTCCTAAACAAACAGGGTAACACACACCCCTATGGTTGCTGCTGGTGTCCTGCAGCAGGGCTCCAAAGACCCCCAGGGGTCTCTGGATCCCAGGTAGAGAACCACTGACTCAGCATATTACACTTACCATATATTGGATACATAATCATATTCTGCCTTAGTTTCTCAGAGAATAACGCAACAATGGCCATTTCCTACTACACTGTTACAGTGCTATTATTCCACTTTCAACATCCTAAGAAATCCCAGAGTTTGCGGTTTAAGGAAGGGCCTCTAGAATTCTCAGCTCAAGAGCTCTTTGGCCTCTGTAAAATACAAACCCCAGAAATCCACAGGATGTTGAAAGTGGAAGAATAGCGCTGTAACAGTGTAGTGTGGACATGGCCAATATTTCCTCTCCGTAATGTCTCACGACCCTCCCTCCATTTTTTGACAGAAAATGGGCCACCAGACACACCCATCTCTGCCCTAGAGTATTGTTGTAACTGTGATTCCAACTCAGTAATGGATGTGAAGTGCTCTGCATACTCAACAAGAGTTATGCAAAGATAAAATATTACTTTGAGGCCAAATGAAACCAAAAGTTTTCAGCCATTTCTGCCCCACACTGTTACAGGGCTATTATTCCACTTTCAACATCCTGTGGAATTCTGGAGTTTGTAGTTTGCTGAGGCCAAAGAGCTCTGGCTGAGAATTCTAAAGGCCCCTCCCTAAACTGCAAACCCCGGGATTCCACAGGATATTGAAAGTGGAAAAATAGCACTATACCAATGTAGTGTGGAAATGGCCTTCCTTTTGTTGTTTGCCCTGCAGCAGACTTAACCCCCAATAATCTGGAAAGTATGGAGACCCATGCATTCACAAGTGGATAAAGTGGGGGGAAGAACAGGTTGCTTACCTGTAACTGTGGTTCTTCGAGTGGTCATCTGTGCCATCATACACTAGGAGCTTTAGCGCCTGCGCGGTAGCGTTCGGAAACTTCTAGAGCTTGTTCGCTTGGCGGGAACCCCTCCCCCACGCCGGTACTGCGCATGCTCCTCCCGCCGAGCAACGGTCTCTCCTCAGTTCTGTCGTCCGCCGTAGAACCTACAGGGACCTGAGAAAGAGGGGAGGAAGGGCGGGTGTGTATGATGGCACAGATGACCACTCGAAGAACCACAGTTACAGGTAAGCAACCTGTTCTTCTTCTTCGTGGTCTCTGTGCCTTCATACACTAGGAGACTGTGTAGCTTACCGGTCGGACGGCGGGTCAGGTCCTACAGCACGGAAGCCAACACCTCACGTCCAAACCGGGCATCTCTGCGCGACCGGCAGTCGAGCCTGTAGTGGCGCACGAAGGTCGATGGTTGGGACCAGGTCGCCACACGGCAGAGTTCATGCAGGTCAACTCCTCGCAGGAGGGCCGCAGAAGTAGCCACAGCTCTGGTGGAGTGGGCTCGAAGCAGGACTGGCGGAGGCTTCCTCGCGAGCTCATACGCCAGTTCAATAGTCCTCACCACCCACTTGGAGAAGCGCTGGGTGGACACTTTTAGGCCCCTCCGACGTCGCCCATAGCAAACAAAGAGATGCGGCGTCTGTCGGAAGGAAGCAGTCCTGTCCTTGTAGAAAGCCAATGCCCGACGCACGTCCAGGGAGTGGAGGGACCGCTCCAACGGTGTCGTCGGGTTCGGGAAGAAGGCAGGCAGGATGATGTCCTGGTTGAGATGGAAACTGGACACCACCTTTGGCAGGAACGAGATGTCAGGTCTCAGGACCACCTTGTCCCTGTGGAAGACCGTGAAGGGCTCATCGGAACGAAGAGCTGTGATCTCACCCGCTCGCCTCGCTGAGGTCACCGCTACCAGGAAGGCAGTTTTCATTGTCAGGAGCCTGTCATCCGAGGTCGCCATTGGCTCGAAGGGCGGCTTCGTCAGCTGCGAGAGCACCAGCGAGAGGGACCACAGCGGTAGCGGCGGCGATACCGGTGGGTAGAGATGATGAAGTCCTTTCAGGAACCGCTTAACGGTATCGTTCCTGAAGAAGGCCGAGGCAGCAGATCGTGGCGGTTGGTATGCCACGATCGCGGAGAGATACACCTTCAGGGATGGAAACGCCAGGCCCTGTTGCCGGAGGTGCAGGAGGAAGTGCAGGACGGTCGAGAGCCCCGCGGGCGATACCGGCTCACTCCTCTCGTTAGCGAAGGTCAGGAAGCGTCGCCACTTGTATTGATAGTTGCGACGGGTGGATTCCTTCCTGGCCGCGACGAGGACGGTACCGAGCACGGGATCGTCTAGTGCGATATCCTCCAGGCATGGAGGGCCAGGCGTGGCAGGTCCGGATGGAGGACTCGGCCGCCGGAGTGGGAGAGCAGGTCCGGTGTCGGTGGCAACCGGAGCAGGTCGTCTCGCGCGGCTTGTAGCAGGGGTGCGAACCAATGTTGCCTCGGCCAGTACGGGGCTACCAGGATCGCGTCGGCTCGGTCGGCGAGGATCTTCGATATCGTCCGGCCGAGCAGCGGGAACCCGGCGGGAACGCGTAAAAGGATTTCCCCCAGTCCACGGAAACTGGAAACGTCCCCAATGGAGGCACGATGGGTGGCCCGCTCTGGAACAGAATCGGCGACACTTCGCGTTTTCCCTGGTCGCGAAGAGGTCGATCGAGGGTTTTGCCCCAGCGGTCCCGAATCACCCCCAACGCCTCTCCGGAGAGAGACCATTCGTGATGGGATGGGGTCCCTGCTGAGGGCGTCTGCCGTGGTGTTCTCCTGCCCGGCCAGGGAACCCCCAGGGGAGGGGGCCACCCGAATGCACCATTCCCACAGGTCGAGCGCGATGTCGACAGGGTCGTGGAATAGCCCCCACCTTGTCTGTTGATGTAGCAGACGGGGTGGTGTTGTCCGTCAGAATCAGGACCGTGCGCCCCGCCACGGCATGGCGGAACGCCCGTAGGGCTTTCCAGCCCGGCGAGCAGCCCCCAGCGCGTTGATATGGAGAGCGGTCTCGTCGTCGGTCCATCTGTCGCGGACTCTGAGATCGCCGCAGTGGGCACCCCATCCATACAGGGGGCGTCGGTGGGACCGTCACCTTCGGTGTCGGCTTTTGGGAAAAAGGCATCCCTGACATGAGATTGCGTCGCATGCCACCATCGGAGGGATGAGCGGACGTCTCCCGGCAGCTGCAGTCGGAGTGTCTGTTCGTCTCGCAGGGGGTCGAATATGCGGACGAACCAGTTTTAAAAAGAGGCTTGCTTTAGCCTGGCGAGATATGTCAAAAGGGTTTTTGCAGCCATGTAGCCCAAGAGCTGCTGGACGCTTCTCGCAGATAACGTCGGGGCCGTACGAGCGTGAGCGGCGGCCCGGATTAAAGGGTTTTTGCTCGAGACTCTGGTAGGTACGCCCTGGCGGAGGTCGAGTCGAGGTTGCCCCGATGAAGTCCAAGATCCTCGCCGGCTCGAGGTGGGACTTCTTCGGGTTTTTTTCCCAGACCAAGGCGGGTCAGGAGTGACAACGCCCTGTGGACGTCGTGGAAAATCTCGTTTGGGAGGAGGGGACCAACAGCCAATCGTCGAGGTAGGGGAAGCGGAAGCGCCCCCCGTCCGCAGGTAGGATACCACCGGGGCCATGCACTTGGTGAAGACCCTTGGGGCAGTCGAGAACCCGGCGGCAAACCCTTTTACTGGTAACAGGTGTCGTCGACTGCGAAACGGAGGTACCGTCTTGGGGCTGCGGGCGAATGGCGATATGGAAGTATGCGTCTCGGAGATCGATGGAGGCGAAAGAGTCCCCTCCCATGAGGAAGGGGAGGATCGACGGTATTGTGAATCTTAACCTTTTGGGGGGGATGTAGTAGTTCACCCCTCGAGGTCTAGGATCGGCCGGAGGGTACCGTCGGCCTTTTGGTACCGTGAAGTACCTGGAGAAGAAGCCGGGTGGTCTTGGCCTCTTGGGGGAGCGTCACCCCCTTTCTGGAGGAGGGATTGGATTCTTCCGGGAGGCCGGACCGACGGCGTGGAGTAGTAAACGCCGCGAGGAGGAATATCGAAAAACTCATGGCGTAGCCAAGACGGACGATGGAAAGAAAGAGTCCGTAGTGACATACTGCCACTCCGCTAGGTGTCGAGCGAGAGTCGGTCGGTTCCAGCGTGAGGGGGTAGGCCCAAGAGTGGGTTTTGGTGGGTCCTGCCAGGCACTAAAACCGAGATTTGTCTCGGAGGAGGACTTCTTCGAGAAGGCGGGCGCCGCCAAAATCGTGCGTCTGGCCGATACCCGGGAGGACGGTCTCGACTGCCCAATGGGCCGACGTGGAACGACGAGGTGGAGATCGTCGCCAGGATGGGGGGAAAGGTGGAGGCCCTGCGGGCCTGCGTGGCCGGCTGCAGCCCGATCTTTTTTGCGGTCAGTCTGCCTTGACAGATTGTCCAAAGCTTCTTGTGGACGAATTGAATAGGCCTTCACCGTCGAAGGGGAGATCTTCAATCCTCCTTCTGGGTTTGGATGTCGGCCGGTCGAGCCAAGCATGGCGGCGGAGGCCGACGGATCCCCCCATGACCCGGGAGGCGATCTCCACTGCGTGCCGGGAGGAGGCCATCTGGTGCCGAGCGATGGAGATAGCCTCATTGAAGATCACGGAGGAGGCTTGGGCGGATGTCCTCCGGTACCGCTTCCATCGCTGGTTGCAGGCGATCGAGCACTTTCTTCAGGTATGCCGCGAGGCAAGCCTGAGTGTTGGACAGCCTGATCTGCAAGGAGGAGCTGAATAGAACCTCCTTGCGTAGGCGTCCAACTTGTCTTTTGTCCGGCGGGGTGGTGTGTTGCCTGCCGGAGCCCTTCGTCTGCGCGGACTCGACGACCACAGAGTTCGGTGCAGGGTGATTAAATAGATAACCGGCGTTATCCTTCTGCACCCTGTAGAGGTGTTCTAACCGCTGCGGTATCGGTGAGCCGAGGCCGGTCTATCCCAGGCGGCCTTCACCAGTCTGGATACCCGGGGCAGGAGAGGCAGCGGGGCCGTGGAAGGTCGCTTCTCCTCAAAAACGGAGAAGGCCGGATCGTCATCCTCCGGCTCCGCATCGGCGATCTTAAGGCCGAGGGTAGTGGCCATGCGGAGCAGCATCGCAGAGAACTGGTGGACGTCCTCTGGAGCAGAATCTGGGATCGGGTCCCCGAATCCCAACGGAGGAGACTCCTGGGAGGCCGCCTCAGACACCTCAGACTCCGCACTCGAGTCGTACGACTCCGAGCTCGGTGAGTCCTCTCGCCGCTCGCTCTCCGGCTCCTTCGAGTCGCCGCAGGTGTTGCCTTCCTAGGCTTCTCCGCAGCCGGGGCGGTGGTAGCAGCAGCGTCCCGCTTGGGATGGCTGACCACTGACTTCACCCTCTTGGTGGTGACCGGGGTAGTCTGGCAGGCCGACGTCGTCGTAGCCCGCGAGTCACCACCGACTCCGTAGGGCGCGTCGCCGTTGCCGTGACCCTAGGAGGTGGCGATATCGCCCGATACCGAGGTGAAGGCTCCCTCGCCCTATGATATCGAGGGGAGGGAGAGCGGCTGGAGGAGCGGCGGTCCGACGGAGATCGGCTTCGGCGTCGACGGTACCGAGCCTCGTCCCCAGGCGAGCGCGATTCGTGCTGTCGACGAGGTGACCGGGACCTCCGGAAGGTCTCCCAGCGACTCGGGCCACGATGTACCGATCCCGGTACGATGGCGAATGCGACCGATAGGAGGCCGGGCGCTCTCTCCATTCACATTCCTCGCGTACCTGGCCACGTAGGACGCCGAGGTGTATCTGGAGGCAGACGAGCGAGGTTGTTCCTCTCTTGTCTCCCTCGGAGGCGGCGAGGCCACCGGACGCTCGGAAGAGCGGGACCGGGACCTGAAGGAGGTCGAACGCCGCTCCGGAGAAGCAGAGGGCTCTCTCTGCTGCAGGTCGGCCGACCTGCGACGGCTAAGAGGGCGGTGGCGCTCCTCCACCAGGGTTGGAGGGTCTGCCACAGGCGAGTCCGGGGGCTGTTGGGGAACGTCCTCGATCTCATCCTCCGAGAGGTCGACGGACTCGCCTCGCCCTTTGGAAGGCTGCTGAGTAGGAGGAGGAGTAGGAGGTTGAGCGTCCCCAGCCGGGGAGCGCTTCTTTTCCTTCTTCTTCTCCTTCTCCTTGCCCTTGCCTCCGTCCGGAGCAGGGCGCTTTTTTGCAGGCGTCTCCGTAAGGGGAGCCTCAGCCTTCCTCGCCGTCGAGGATCCTTTCGCTGACTTGGCAGCCGCCGACAGCTTCGGGATCCTCGGTAACGCCGAGATCGGCGTTTTCGCCGGTACCGAGCCCGATACCGACGAGGTGGACGGAACGGCAGCCGCCGATACCGTCGATGGCGTGGTCGTCTTCTTGTCGGCCATCTTGGAAGTGGAGGTCTCGTCTATCGCCCGCAGAGACTGTTCCCAACAATAAGATTTGAGTCTCGCGGAGCGGTTGCGAAGAGTTTGGGGAGTAAAATCCCTGCAAATTGGGCAAGTCCGGATGTTGTGGGACTCGCCCAAACAGAAGAGACACTCCTTATGGCCGTCGTTGAGGGCAACCTTGCGGCCGCAGGACACGCACTTCTTAAAGAGCGCGGACATAAGACGAAGAAACGCCAAACTCCGAAATCCAAAAAGACGAAAAACCGAAGGGGGAGTCCGAAAGAGAGGTCAAAGACAGTCCGAAAGTCCGTAAAACCGTGAAAAAACAGCAAGCCAAGCACGACGTGAGAGGAACAAACTAAAGAACCTTCCGTACGCGGCGGCGGACGAGAAAGAACTGAGGAGAGACCGTTGCTCGGCGGGAGGAGCATGCGCAGTACCGGCGTGGGGGAGGGGTTCCCGCCAAGCGAACAAGCTCTAGAAGTTTCCGAACGCTACCGCGCAGGCGCTAAAGCTCCTAGTGTATGAAGGCACAGAGACCACGAAGAAGAACAAACATTTCATTTTTTATCTGCAGCACTGTTAATAAGGGTGCACTGCCAGGACAGACTAGGTATGTTTAGCCTGGCAAAAATAAAGTTAAGAGGAGACGTGATAGCCATGTTTAAATATCTGAAAGGATGTCATGTTGAAGATGGAGCAAGCTTGTCTTCTGCTGCTCCAGAAACTAAGACATGGAGCAATGGATTAAAAGTACAGAAGAAGAAGGGATTTCACCTAAGTACCAAGAAGAACTTCCTGACAGTTGGAGCTATTCCACAGTGGCACCACAGTTCAGGAAGGATATTGATAGGCTAAAACAAGTCCAGAGGAGGGCAACCAAAATGGTAGAAGGCCTGGAAAAGATGCCCTCTGAGGAGACGTGTAGGGAGCTGCGCATGTTTAGCCTTGAGAAGAGGAAGTTAGAAGTGACATTATAGCTACACCTAAATATTTGAAGGGATGTCATATGGAGGATGAAGCAAGCCTGTTTTCTGCTGCTCCAGAGACTAGGACAGGGAGCCATGGATTCAGATTTCATCTAAATATCATAGAAATGTAGAGTTGGAAGAGACCACGGGGGCCATCCAGTCCAACCCCCTGCCATGCAGGAACACCCTCAAAGCACTCCTGACAGATGACCGTCAAGCCTCTGCTTAAAAACCTCCAAGGAAGGAGACTCCACTACACTCCCAGGCAGCAGATTCCACTGCCGGACAGCCCTGAGGTTCACGTGGAATCTCCTTTCCTGCAGCTTGAATCCATTGCTCCTTGTCCTGGTCTCTGGAGCAGCAGAAAACAAGCCCTCTCCTTCCTCTACGTGGCATCCCTTCAAATATTTAAACATGGCTATCATGTCCCCTCTTAACCTTCTCTTCTGAAGGCTAAACATACCCAGCTCTCTAAGTCTATCCTCATAGGGCATGGTTTTCAGGCCTCTCACCATTTTGGTCACCCTCCTCTGGACTTGCTCTGGCTTGTCAATATGGAATATGCTGCCTCAGAGTGGGTGGAACCACCTTCTTTGGAGCTTTTTAAGCAGAGGCCGGAGGGTGATTTTCTGGGGGTGCTTTGAGTGTTTGTCCCTGCATGGCAAAATGGGGTTGTACTGGATGGCCATTGTGGTCTCTTCCAATGCTATGATTCTATGGACATTTCCACACTGGACTGTTATAGCGCGATGATTCCACTTTCAACCTCCTCTGGAATCCTGGGGTTTGCAGTTTCGGGAGGGGCCGGCCGGCCCCTCCCGAAACTGCAAACCCCAGGATTCCAGAGGAGGTTGAAAGTGGAATCATCGCGCTATAACAGTCCAGTGCGGAAATGGCCTATGACTACCGCACAGGGCTGCCCTAGAGTGAAAGTAGGCGATTAAAAGAGAGCCACGCCCGGGGCACCGGGCAGGAAAGGCTGGCCAGGGGGACCCCGAGCTGGAAGCCCTTCCTCCTCTCTGGGGACCCCCCGCCCGCACCCACCTTGTACTCCTCGGCCGCCTCCTCCACGGGGAGGACGGCGTGGGCCCTGTGGCTGCGGGACTCCCTGCAGACCACGCAGATGGGCGCCAGGTCCTCCTTGCAGAAGAGCTTCAGGGGCTCCTGGTGCCTCTCGCACTCCCGCCTCTCGCCGCCGCCGCCGCCGCCGCCCCTCTCGCGGCCCCCCTTGGCCTCCAGGCCGAGCTGCCGGGCCACCGCCGCCAGGTTGGCCAGCTGCCTGTTGGCGCGGATGTGGGTCTGGTGGACGCGCTGCCGCCACTCCGGGCAGCTCAGGGCCCCCGCCTTCGGCTCCCGCCAGCAGCGGGCCAGGCAGCCCTGGCAGAAGTTGTGCCCGCACTTGATGATCATCACCGGCTCGCTGAAGTAGTCCAGGCAGATGGGGCAGGAGGCCTCCTCCCGCAGGATGTGCAGCGAGGCCGTCGCCATGGCTACCGCCGCCGCCTCTTGCTTCCGGGTGGGAGTTTAACGTCCGCGTGCCTCGAAAACCTGGAAGATGCCCTCGCCCGCCCACGCTTCCGGGGCCGTGACGTCATCGGCGCGCGCGGGGGGCGTGGCGTGGCGTGGCCGGAGCGCCCTCGTCGCCTGGAAACCACAACCCCCAGAATGCATTGTGGCAGAAGAGGGAAGAGGGGTTCGTTTGTTGGCCTTAAGTGTGCTCTCTGGTCGACCCTATGGGGGAGATACCTTCAAGCCACCCTGTTCTCAACCGACCTGCACAGGTCTTGAAGATTCAGGCCATTTCCGCAGTACCCTGTTACAGCGCTATTATTCCCCCTTTCAACATCCTGTGGAATCCTGGGGTTTGTAGTTTCCTGAGGCCAAAGAGCTCTCTGGCTGGGAATCCAAAAGGCCCCTCCCTAAACCGCAAACCCCAGGATTCCATAGGAAGTTGAAAGCGGAATAATCGCGCGATAACAATCTAATGCAGAAATGACCAAATTACAACTTGGTGGCCTGCTGGGACTGGGCGACTAATCTTAAGGGACAATTTTTTTTGAGGGAAGGAGGACTTTTCCTTATGAGAAAATTGTTTTTCAGGGCGGGATGAAGAAATGTTGCCCCCTGAGCTGAGCTTCAATGCAACATGTTTAAGCCCCTGAAAGAGGATGAGGGATACATGGTATATAGCGTTTGTATATGGGGAAAAGCCCCTGAGATTATTGTTGATTATAAGGGGTGAAGGTGACCCAGCAGTGTGATGCTGCAGCAAAGAAGGCAAAGGATATTTTAGCCTGCATGAGCGCAACTATAATTTTTCAGGCCATTTCTGTGCTACCCTGTGAAAGTGCTATTATACTTTCAACACCCTATGGAATCCTGGGGTTTGTAGTTTCCTGAGGCCAAAGAGCTCTCTGGCTGGGAATCCAAAAGGCCCCTCCCTAAACTGCAAATCCCAGGATTCCACAGGACGGTGGAAGTGGAATAATAGCACTATAACAGTGTAGGGCAAGAATGGCCTCAGGGACGTGTCTTCCTTGACTGAATCTGTCCCTCTGTGGTGCAGTCTTCCTCCTTTCCTACTGCCTTCGAACTTCCCAAGCGTTATTGTTTTGTTAGTCCTGTCTTCTCATGATGTGGCCAAAGTACAACAGCCTCAGTTGAGTCCTCTTGGATTCTAGATAAGAGTTCAGGATTGATTTGCCCTAAGAGTCATCCATTTGTCGTTTTTAGGAGTCCCGGGCATCATAGTTGCCTCTTCATTTTGTGAAAATTAAAAAGGGATGAGGAAAGGCCACAATTGAAGCCAGCATGGTGTAGTGCAGAGCTTTCCAAACTGCGTGCCACGACACGTGCGTTCCCTGCAGTGCGGAGGTGTGTCACGTGAATGTAACACATGGAACATTTCCACATGACACTCTTATAGCCGGCCCCTCCCGGAACTGCAAACCCCAGGATTCCATAGGAGGTTGAAAGTGGAATCATCGCACTATAAGAGTGTCGTGCGGAAATGGCCATGGAGGGGCTGTTTCTTCCACCACTGCCACCGGCCAGGTCCAGGGGGAAGGGGCTGCCTCTGCCGCCAGAACCTGAGGAAGACCCGAGGAGACCAGCAACAGCAGGCCAGGCTTAGGTGGAGGGGATGCCTCTCCCAGCACCGCCACAGCTGCCCCAGGCTGAGGAAGACTTGACAAGGGCGGTTGGCCAGGCTTGGGTGGAGAGGTTGCTTCTCTCAGTGCCACCGCAGCCACCCCAGGCCAAGGAAGACTCCGGTGAGGGCAGCGGCAGCCCAGGCTCGGGTGGAGGGGCTGCCTCCACTTACTGGATTACTTACTGAATTACTGTGTCATGAAATCATGAATGTCTAAAAAGTGTGTCACTAACATTAAAAGTTTGGAAAGCTCTGGTGTAGTAGCTTTAGTGTTGAACTATGACTCCGGAGAGCAGGGTTCAAATTCCCACTCAGCCATGGAACAAACTGGGTGGTCTTAGGAAAGTCATACTCTCTCAGCCTTAAAAGCAGTCCTTCTCTGAAGAAATCTGGCACAAAGTATGATAGGGTCGCTACAAGTTTAAAGGGACTTGAAGATAAACTACAGTGACTATAATTCCTAGAAGGCAATGACTGTGTGAGGACAGGGGTGGTCTTGTAAAGCTGTTGCAGGAAAACAGTGTTATGATGAGTTAATAATGACTGGGATTTAAAGGGACATATGAATGCGTAAGTCATGTTACACATGCAGGGCAAACAAGTCACCATGGTGCAACAGGAATAGTCTGCTGATATCAGCAGAAGGACGATTGGTGTAGACAGCACGTTCCTCTGTGCCTTGTCTTTGTAAATTGCACAATGTGTTTGTGTGTCCTATATGTTGCACTGTGATTATGCATTGCAGTTGCAGTTATACTTTGCACTGTGATTCTGCATTGTGTGTTGTGAATTGGCACCCAGTCATTTGCACGTGTTGTACAATACTGCAGTTCTTCGTGGGGGTTCTGTGGAGCTGCTACAGCATAGGTCCACATGTGGGTATTTACACTACGCTAGGCAATGTTATGAGCCAGATTGGTGTAGTGGCTTAAGCACTGGACTATGATCCTGGAGACCTGAATCCTGAATTCCTTCCTCTGCCATGGAAACCCACTGGGTGACTTTGGGTATGTCACATGCTCTCGGCCCCAGAAAACCATGATAGGTTCATCTTAAGGTCTCCATTAGTTGGAAACAGCTTGAAGACATGTACCAACAAAGGGGTGTTGGATTGAAACGTATATATGACACAAGCTTTTATGGAGTTCCTTTCATCAGGACAAAAAAAAGAAAAAGAAAAAAAGACTGCAAAAATACAAACTGTGTCAAATATTTTTTTTATTGCCTCCCACCCTCAGTACTTTGAGTGCAGAATTAATTAGAGACATTTTAAATAAAATCTCTCTGTACAAATTGGTTCCGGAAGATGGGAAGAAACAGTCTGAGGATCTCTCTCAGAGGCAACTGCAGTAGCACAATAGATAACACTTGTTAGTACTGCACAGACTACAGCAATGGTAAACCACTCCTGAAAACTTCTGCCTTGAAAACCATATGATGAAACAATCCAAAATGAAACAAGAGATAGCGCCAGAAGATAGGAAGATTTCCAGGTCAGAAGACACTCAACTTGCTACTGAAGAAAAGCAGAGGACAAATACTCGTAGCACTGTGGCTAATGACACAACTGGACTCAAGATGATATGCTCAAAACAGATTAAACTGATAGTCCAGTTTTCTTTTGTAGGATGGGACAAGAAGAGAATATTTCATCTTGTCTTCAGGCAACAGAATGTCAAAGGCCAGCCCTGTTTGGCAGCTACTTTTTCATCTTAGACCCATGAATTTGTGTTATATGGCAATTGTGCTGCTAATGCAACCTGCCTAAGATCAGGCAGCTAATCAAAAACTGCTCTCAACTCACCGACTGAAGGCCTATGCCACACGTTGGCACATCTCAATTGTTTTGTACTTCAGTTCCCAGTAGCCCCAGCCAGCAGGACCAGTGCTCAATGATTCTGGGAGTTGAAATCCAAAACATTTGGGAAGTTCACCAATATAGAGCATATCTACGCACTACAGTTCAGGAAGGATATTGGCTAGCTGGAACATGTCCAGAAGAGGGCGATAAAAAATGGTAGAAGGCTTGGAAACGATGCCCTATGAGGAGTGGCTTAGGGAGCTGGGAATGTTTGGTATGGAGAAGAGAAGGTGAAAAGGCAACATGATAGCTGTGTTTAAATATTTGAAGGGATGTCATATGGAGGATGGAATAAGCCTGTTTTCTGCTTCTCCAGAGACTGGACACAGATCAATGGCTTCAAACTTCAGGAAAAGAGATTCCATCTAAACATTAGGAGGAACTTCCTGATGGTAATAGCAGTTTGACAGTGGAATACAATGCCTTCAGAGTGTGGAGGAGTCTCCTTTGGAGGTTTTTAAACTGAGGCTGGATGGCCATCTGCTGGAAATGCTGTGACAGTATGTATGTTCCTGCATGGCAGGGGTTCAACTCGATGGCCCTTGTGGTATTTTCCAACTGTAAGATTCTATAATTATAGCCCTTGGATATCATTTGAGCTGCCATGGCCACATCCTGAGGATTTCTGGAATTTGCAGGTCAGTAAGACCCTTAAGAATTCTCTGCTTATAGGTCTGGAAAATGGAATGGAATGCTAAGCAGAGAATTCTAAGTAGCTAAATAAACGACAAATCCTAGGATTCCATAGGATGGAGCTGATGAGAGTGAAAGGGGGATCAAGGTACTGTACTAAAATGGTGCAGTGTGGATATGCTCATTAAGGTTGCTAGGTGAAATAAGGGGCAGGAATCCTGTGCCTTTAATGACTGTGTAAAAGAGGATTTCGTTTATTGCTGTATTGTGTATTTTATTTTACCTTGCAATCCTAATACCCATTTCAATGTATTTTAGTGCAGACAAGCTATTAAACTGTCAACTATGGCTACTTTCTACTACTACTACTACAATAATAATAATAATAATAATAATAATAATAATAATAATAATAATAATAATAATAATATAACAACAACAACGAACATGCCAAAACTGTGGGTCTTTCCTTTCTGTTTTACGAAAGTTCAATGAAAAGGGATAAAATTAGAATATATTCTCCACTCAGCCTTCTACAACAAGAGACCACTTTAGAACAGATACTTCAAATAAGGTGGAAGAAATCTTGCTACTTGGCTGGAATGTCTGAGATTTGGAATGTCTGAGCTCACAGAATCATAAAATTGGAAGGGTTCTTAAAAGGGCGTCACAATACAGGAACTCTACTGCTACAGCATTGCACCTTTCCTTCCAAAACTCTTTATATTGCAGTCATAATGTGTTGGGAGTGGGAGTGAGAGAGGGATACTATGTTCCTCATCTTTTTATATCCCATCTCACACCAGGAGAGGAAGGAACTTTCAGATACATGATAATATTGAAGGAAAGACAATTGGCACAAAAAGTGTTGAAATAAGACCACAGAAAATGTAAAATTAAAGCTGACATAATCTCAAGAAAATTAATTTCAAATGAATTAAATAATGGTTACAAATATAACAAAAATAACATATGATGATAGACAATTAGCTCAGAATGTTCAAACCATTTTGTAGGCTTCTGCAGTCACATCTTTAAAACAACAATTAAGAATTGATCACAATATGTAGTGTACTCCCAAAACATACATCAAATATATGTCAAACACGTAACAAAACAAAATGTCTCACTTACCCATTCTAATCAGCATACAAGAATTAGGATTTTTCAAACATCCAACACCTCTACTATAAGTAAAGCATGGGTGAAATGAACTGACTGTAAAGCTCTTTGTGCCAAGCACCTTTCCTTCAATATTATCAGTATAGTTGGTATAGTGTGTTCCTGTTTTAGATCCTTTCGCAGGTCGGTAAAATGAGTACCCAGCTTGTTGGGGGCATGTATAGAAATGTTTCGAAAATACATGCTATTTGTAAGTTGTTCGCCGCCTCGATCTATATGGAGAGGCGGGATACAAATAAATAAATAAAAAAAAATTATGTCCTGTTTTTTTTTTCCTCGACTTTCGGATACATGGCAGTAAAAAGACTCATGCTCCTTAAGTAGCTAGAGCAAGGCTTTCCAAACGGTGTGCCGCAACACATTAGTGTGTCACCTAACGTGTGTAGGTGTGTCGCCTACAATCTTGGAAATGTATGTTATTATTTATAAATCATATGTTTTTTAAAATATATGAATGGTTTTCATGAGATATGTTTTGTTCCCCATACATTTTGTTATTACAATTTATGTACATGTCTGTATCTCTTATAAGGGGTTAGTTTAACCTCCTCTTATAAGGGGGAGTTTGTTATAAGGGGTTAGTTTAACCTTCAGTTTGCCAGTAAAACTGAATTACTATGTCATGAAATGATGCATGTCTAAAGAATGTGTCACCAACATGGAAAGTTTGGAAAGCTCTGAGCTAGTGAGTCTACCACAGGCTAAAAATCAGGGACTATGATTAGTGCAGCACCATTCACATGTCCTGGGGATATGGATATGCACGCACGCACACACACATGCACACACACAAATGATCATTCCAGAGAGCATGTCCCGATTGCAACTGCTACACTGGTTCACTTAAGAAAGAGGAGAAGCAGGAGGTAGACCTCTGATCCCATCAGAAGAGGCACGAGGCCTGCATATTCATAGAAAGGCCATTTATACCCTACACTGTTATAGTGCCATTATTCCACTTTCAACCTCCTGTGGAATGCTGGGGTTTGTAGTTTCCTGAGGCCAAAGAGTTCTCTGGCTGAGAATTCTAAAGGCCCCTAAACTGCAAACCGCAGGATTCCACAAAATGGTGAAAGTGGAATGGCGGCACTGTAACAGCAAGTCAGAAATGGCCAAAGTTATGTCAATGCCAAAGAGCACAGCTCCTTTCCATGGGCTCCTCCAGCCCACACTGCAAATGTATCTTTCTTTTGGCCCAAAGACAGTGACTGGAGAGAAGCGTGAGGGAGAATAGAGGCATCCACCAGCCCCTCCTTTCAGAGCCAGACACTTCCCTCCTATCCATGGAAGGAACAACATGTGGGAAGCTGTGCCAGGAGAGAAAGGCCTTCTCTCCTCAGAGTCTTCTATCTCCAACTATGCTCTCTTATTTTTTTTTTCTCAGGCTTTGGGGTCAAGACACAACTATGGGTCCTTGTTTGAAAGTGTGCCTCTCTTTCTTCTCAACAAGAGAGCCCATGAAAAGATTCAGAGCAGCCTCAATCTGCTAGCCAAGGTTCTAGATAGGGCTAGCCAAGGATAAGAGACAGTTGCTCTCCAAGGTTAATGTTGCCTTGTAGCTTATGTCTGCCCTACTGTCAGAAATTTTAAAAGTTTTTTTTCATAATATCTTCCAGAGTCTCCCAACCAGCATGGGCACACTGGCTGTGCTAACTGGAAGGTTCTGGGAGCCGTAATCCAAAAACTAACCATGCAGTTCTGTAAACTAAACCAGGGATGAGAATAATGCACACACCCCCAATGTTTTTCAACTACAATTTCCATCAGCCATAGACACAAGACCATAGGTAAAGAATGCTGGTAGATATAATATAACAACATCTGGAGGACCACATGATTTCCACCACTACTTGAGGTGTATTGTATACACCAGATTCCGCACTTGGCCATGGAAAGCCCCTGGGTGACCTTAGGTGTGTCACACACTCTCATCCCCAGAAAACCCTGTGATAGGTTTGCCTTAGGGTTGCCATAACCTGGAAGTGACTTGAAGGCACACAACAACAACATAGCTGTGAAATGACCACCACTACATACACTTTATGTCTTCCAGCACATATGAAACATGCACAATTGGATTGTATTGGCCTTCTCTGGACCACAGGGAACATCCCACTCACATTCACTAGAGGTTCTTTATTTTCTTTTAAGAAACATGGAACCTTAAAAGACGAGACAAGAAAGAGCTCCATGACAGTCTAAGGCAAAACAGGACTATGTGCGCTTTAGCCTTCCAGGTCCACAACTCACATCAGATGAAATGGCTTGCAGTCTACGCTTTGGGATGTAGGTGCTAATCCCCACTACAGTAGGCCCACTGAATGAATGAGATTTACTTGAGTTTGAGTTACCATTTACCATCAACAGGGCTATTCCCTTTGGGCTAACAACTAGATTTAGGTTGTTAGCCCAAAGAATCATGCAGTCCTCCAAACATTATGGAACTTTAACTCTCAACAGCTCTGAATTTGGTGACAATTTCATTTTTTGTTATAAAACATACATTTTCTGACTTGAATGCCTACATTCACACAAAAAAGACTGTTTTGTCTTTCTTTCCATTGAAAAGAGATATAAGAGGGGGTGCCATTTTCCCTGCTTCTTTCTGCTTTTGCTGAGGCAATTAGGTCAATTCAGTGCAAGTAATCACAGAGTACATGTAATCAATTTATATACAGATGATAACGCTTTTATTTCTTAAGAACTCTTGAAACTGCATGACCTTGGGTGCATCAAACACTCTCAGCCCCAGAAAACCTCGTGATAGGCTTGCCTTAGGGTCACTTGAAGCCGCACAACAACAATGTGCTTTCAAGTCGCCTGTGGACATATAGTGAATCCATGAATTCCCTAGGTGACAGATACTCAGGGGTGGTTTTGCAACTATCAATTCCTAAATCACTGGGTTTTTTCCAGCATAACAATAATTCTTTCCAAATCCAAATTTTTAATTTGAACACCTCTCTTAACACAATTCAAAATTAAGGATTAACTGTAGAGATTTTTTTTTAATTTTAACTATTTAGGCACACTTATTAGAAAAGATTTAGATCAATTAATTAGAACCAATTATAAGTTTTTTTCTAATTGTTAAAAGCTAATCTGTCTTTCTAGGGAAGACTGCATCTAACTCTTCTTGGTATAACTACCACGATCAAAGTCCACATTTTGCCTAAATTAGTTTTCTTTTTCAGATCATTCATCTGAAACCAACAATAAAACATATACACATCTGGCAGAAAGCACTAGAGCAATTTACCACTAATGGTAAGAAACTTTGATTCCTAAATAGAAATTAATACACAGAGACATCAAAAAGTAAGCTATTTGCTCCAAATACCAATTTATTTTATAAAGCTTTTCAAGCAAAATAAGCTTCACAGCTCTGAAGACAGAGCTAAAGATTCACTAAAGTGGTCTACTATGGAATGGGATAAGGCATATCTTAGAAATAGGCTTATGAGTCCCACCTTTAAAAAGATCTTTCATAAATAATATTAAAGTGTTTTTCTAAAGGAAACTATTGTCATCTGGAAAAATGGAGAAATTTGGTAGCCCTTGTCCCCTCCCCAGTTTGCCCCATCAAAGTCCACTCAACTTTTAAACAACCTAAACAGAATGCAAGTTTCAAAAACCGGAAAATGTATAGAACATATAAAATTTCAGATCTTTCTCATGATACTTCTTTATTCTTAATCCATCAACTTTTCCAAAAACTACAGAATTCTGAAAAATCTTGTGCTGACTTACACTAGTCTACATTTTGGCTAAAACTATTTGGAGGTTAGAAGGACTTTCATGATCAATTACTTTATCTGAAAATTAATGTTTAGTTATTAGTAATTGGACTAAAGTTTTGGTCTCTAATTGTATGCAGTCCACTCCTAGATTGGTAAGAGATAGCCAACATGGTGTAGTGGTTTGAGCATTAGACTACAAACCTTGGAGATCAGGGTTTAATTCCCTGCTCAGGCATGGAAACCCACTGGGTGACCTTGGGTGCATCACATACTCTCAGCCCCAGGAAACCTCAGGAAAGGTTCACTTTAGGATCACCATAAGTCAGAAACAACAACAATAGATGTCTGTCTTTGTACAGTTTGTAATGTAATTTTTTAAAAATTTAAACTTTCATTAGCTTTGGCTGGCATAGCCAATGGTGAGGGATGCTGAAATTTGCAGTCCAACAACATCTGGAGGCCTACATGATTCCCATTCTGGGATTTGGGCCTTTGTGTACTGGAAAGCTAGGGGATTCAGCTAGCCCATTGAAATTTGCTTGTTTTCTTCTACACTTTTGTGGAAGTTAACAAAGTTTTCATGTGGCCTCAGGGTCTGAGATGTGGTATAGTGGTTTTGAGTGTTGGACTATGTCTCTGGAGACCAGGGGTTGAATCCCTGCTTGGCCATGGAAACCCACTGGGTGACCTTGGGCAAGTCACACTTTCTCAGCCTCAGACAAAGGCAACCCCCCCTATCCCCGAATAAATATTGCCAAGACAAACCAGTGATAGGGTTACCTTAGGGTTGCCATAAGTTGGAAGTGACTTGAAAGCACACGAAAACCACAAAGCCAAAGGGAATTTTATTTTCTTGCTCAAGAATTCCAGGGCTGAGTCCTAATATAGGTGCTGGGTGAGGCGAACAAGCTTTTTCTTAGGGATAGGAGTGCTCATTGGAGTTGGCATTCACTGGCCCATTCCGCCACCCACATTCCTTCACAGTCCACATTCCCCTTCTGTACAAGCAATGGGGAATGTTGCTCAGTGGCAGAGAAGAGACTTTCCATGCAGAGATCTCCAGGAGGGATGGGAAAGACCCTGTCTGTGGACCCAGGAAAGCTGCGCCCAATCAGGATAGATGGGACTGAGTAGAGGGACCAAAAGTTCAGCTTGCTGTAGAGAACACCCTTTCTTCCTGTGTTTTGAACTCAAAACATTCTTCTAGGAAGTCATTCTGTTACTGGAATTGGTGGTGTAATCACTTCTTTCTGCCTTTTCCGTCCAGTTTTGACATTCTTGCCTGAATACCCTAAAGCAGTGGATCTTAACTTTTTCTTTACCAAGGACCTCCCTGTAGATATTTTTTGCTGGGGACCCCCAAGACTTAACTCAAGATTTAAATATTTACAGTTAGATTTAAATACTTGAATATTTATTTATTTATTTAATAAAGGCTCCTGTAAACAAGGATTCAAATCCCTGCTCAGGATGTCCTTAGGCAAGTCACATTCTCTCATCCTCAGAGGAGGGAAAAAGCAAACCCCTTCTGAAAAAATCGTGCCCAATCCCCTGCCCCCATGATAGGTCCACCTTAAGGTTGCTGTAAGTCAGAAGTAACTTGAAGGCACACAATAACAAGGTGCCACTGAAGGGAAAGTTCTTTCTAGCCATCATGTCTCTCCCTTTTGAAAACTCTTATGGTGACCCTAAGATGAACCTGTCATGGAGGTTTTCTTGGCAAGATTTGTTGCCTTTGCCTTTCCTTGAGGCTGAAAGAATGTGACTTGCCTGAGGTCACCCAGTAGGTTTCCATGGCCGAGTGGGAATTCAAACGCTGGTCTCCAGGGGCATAGTTTGGGCGTGCGCACATACCTCCTGCTTGTCCCTTTAGTCAGGGATGTGGCAGTGTGTGTGGTGGGTGCTGTAACTGCTCCCTTGTTTGCAAATGAGGGAGAATTTTGGGCATGCATACGTGCTGCTGCTGTGTCCCATTTGTCAGGGACATGGCAGCAGGGGGGGGGTGTGTGAGAGAGAGAGAGAGAGAGAGAGACAGACAGACAGACAGACAGACAGACAGACAGACAGACAGAAGGGTGTGCTTGCATGCTCCCAAACTGCTCCCTCATTTGCCCACATCCCCATTGCTGCGGCTTCATTTGGTGTCCAGCAGCAGGGCTTTGCACACACCCTGTGAGGTCTCTGTAGACCCTGGACCCTAGTTAAGAACCCCTGCTCTAAAGGCATCAGATGTCGTCCGATCTTGGAAACTAAGCAGGGTGTTACTGTGGTCCAGGCCTACCCGGAGCTAGCACTTGATATCGTTTTGATATAGAACCATTCGGCTTTCCTCTGCCACCCCGGTCCACGTGTTTGCGAGGCCTCCGGACAAGCACGTAAACAGGCATGGCCGATAATTGCTGGACATTCCATTCTCCACCTAGGCAGGACAGACAGAGCCAGTTCGTTGCTTCGGGGACCTCTCCAGCAAACACCCTTTTGCTTATGCACGATGCTAACAAAGGCGCCCTGTCCCAAGCAGGTAGCCTTACAAAGCTGTACTAAGCGCTCCATATTTGCATACCGACTACACTATTGTTAAATCGGCGCGAAGCCAATCATGCTAACTATGACCTTTCCAAAGCTTTGTCCCGCTCCTAAATCGCATTGTTCTCACCGAGTAAGGTATGGCCTGCAGTCACAATTCACCCTATAAAAGCCCCCTATTCCGAGATCTTCCTCGGATCGTTCCCGAGTTCCAGACCACCTTGCTGCCACTTTGTTCGGCGAGCTCCCCTCAGCGAACCGCGCTGAGCTTCTTCCCTGCACCCCAACGAACTCTATCTCCATATCTCTCCAGGACTATGAGACAGGTGTCGTATCACCCATTTCCTTCCGACAATCCCTATTTCCAACTCTTTAGTTAGCTGTGTGACTGTGTCATCCTCAATATTTGTCTACACTTAAATAAAACATCATTTTTGCTATTTTAAATCGTCTGACTGCTTGACTGACCTGATCCCATAGACGCTGGGTTGCAAGATCCTGCTGAGTTACCCTGCCTCTCGCTAGCTTTAGTGAGTGCTCCAGCTAATCTTCCCCAAGGTGTTGTTGTTGTTGTCTGGTTATACAGGTGTCCCTTCCGGGACCCCCAGAGATCAGGGTAACAAGGGTCAGCCTGGATGGGAAACCACCAATGAACACCTGTTGCTGTAGGCTATAGTTCAGAGGAAAGAACTAGCAAAACCACCTCTGAGTATTCCTTGCCAAAGAAAACCTTATGAAATTCATGGGGTTGCCATAAAACAACAGGCAACTTGCAGGCACATACATACGCGCACGCACACATTGGAGGAGAGTTCTGCAGATACTCTGGACTGCTTGCATATATTGGAAGCGCATATCCAAAATGACTGAATTTATAAATCATAAGGACCAACAGAGATCCTGAGCAGTTTTGTAATATATGTCATTCAATGCAAGTGCAAAAAAATGTGGTGAGTAAAACATTGAGACCCCTTGAAAAAAGAATAGGGGAACATCTCTCTAGTTTAAAGAATAAAAGAATGGGTGCACCCTCGGTCTGTCATTTTGAGGAACTTCATCACTCTGCATCTCATTTTAGGTTTTGGATGCCAGAGAAAATAGCTGCTAATGGTGACAAGAGTTCTGATAAGAAAAGAAGTGGAATGGATTTTAAAACTGAAATCTTTGATACCAGGAGGCCTCAATGAAGATCTGGATCTCCATTCACTAACATAAGACCACTCCACCTTACACATAAAAAATAAAAGACAAAAAAAGAGTAACTTTTCAGCCAGATTGTATCAGATATCCTTGAATCTGGTCCCACCACATTCTCTAGGCCTTCCCTTATTTGTGACCATCCGTTGAAATGTATAATTTTTGAAAAAATTGAAACTGGTTTTTTTTTTATTTCTTATCATTCCAGCTTATAGAAAGAGTGTATCTGCATTGAATAGTTCCCTCTGCAAAAAAAAGAGATGTCTTATGCAAATTCCAATACAGATAACAAATCCTGATATTTGAAAGTATGGAGTGGGTTGAACAAGAGGATTTTTGTTTGAAAGAAAAGAACTTTTGGTAGTTAAGCAGAGATGTTTTTAGTTATTAAACAAAAGCTGTCCCCCTCTCTTTTTTTTTTACAATGTGTATAAAACTGTGCAGTAGATAATGGGGAGAATAGGTGGTGGGTGTTGATTTTTTTGGGGAGGATGAGTGGGTAGGCTAAGCCAAAGGAATGTTGCTCTAAAGCTAACACAGGGAGCACTTCCAGCTAGCAGTTCAAAGGACATGGTGTTGGAATTGACCACAAGGCGGATCAGGTCCAACCCCCTGCCATGCAGGAATACACAAACAAAGCACTCCCAAGAGATGGTCATCCAGCCTCTGGTTAAAAAAAGGAGACTCCAGCACACACGTATTGTATTGCCAGACTGCTCTCACTGCCAGGATGTTCTTCCTAATGTCTACGTGGAATCTCTTTTCCTGTAGTTTCCAGCCATTGGTCTGTGACTTAGGGCTTTTCTGCACTATACTGTGAAAGTGCTATTATTCCACTTTCAACCTCCTGAGGAATTCTGGGGTTTGTAGTTTACTGAGGCCAAAGAGCTCTGGTATACTGTGTCCAGTTTTGGGCACCACAATTCAAGAAGGAACCTGGAACATGTCCAGAGGAGAGCAACCAAAATGGTAAAAGGCCTAGAAACCATGCCCTATGAGGAGCACCTTAGGGAGCTGGCTGGAGAAGAGAAGGTGAAGAGCTGAAATGATAGCCATGTTCAAATATTTGAATGGGTCTCATATGGAGGATGGAGCAAGCTTGTTTTCCCCCGCTCCTGAGACTGGGGGCCTTTCTGCACTACACTGTTACAGTGCTGTTATTCCACTTCCAACATCCTATGGAATCCTGGGGTTGGCAGTTAAGAGAGAGGCCTTTAGAATTCTCAGCCAGATTGCTCTTGGGCTCAGGCTGGTTGCTATGGAGATGAGGCCTACCATCAATAAAGATGCCAGAGAACATTTGGTAGGCATATGTGAGAAAAATGAAAGTGACATACACAATATGCTGTGGATGTAGCATATCTCGACTTCAGTAAGGCCTTTGACAAAGTTCCCCATGACATTCTTGCAACGAAGCTAGTAAAATGTGGCTGGACAGGGCTACTGTTAGTTGAATTTGTAATTGGTTGACCGACCAAACCCAAAGGGTGATCACGAATGGCTGCTTTTCATCCTGGAGAGAAGTGACTAGCGGGGTGCCACAGGGTTCTGTCCTGGGCCCAGTGCTGTTCAATATTTTTATCAGTGACCTGGATGAAGGAATAGAGGGCATGCTCATCAAATTTGCAGATGACACCAAATTGGGAGGGGTTGCTAATACGCCAGAGGACAGGATCAAAATTCAAAATGACCTGGATAGATTGGAGAGCTGGGCCGAGGCTAACAAAATGAAACTTAACAGAGAGAAGTGTAAAGTCCTACACTTAGGTAGAAAAAATGGAATACAGAAATATAGGATGGGGGACACGTGGCTGGATAGCAGTACGTGTGAAAGGGATCTAGGAGTCTTCATAGACCACAAACTGAACATGAGTCAGCAGTGTGATGCGGCAGCCAAGAAAGCCAATGCAATTCTTGGCCGCACCAATAGGAGTATGGTGTCTAGATCGAAGGAGGTACTGGTACCACTCTACTCTGCTTTGGTTAGACCCCATCTTGAATACTGTGTCCAGTTCTAGGCACCCCAATTCAAGAAGGATATTGACAAGCTGGAGCAAGTCCAGAGGAGGGCGACCAAAATGGTGAGAGGCCTGGAAGCCATGCTATATGAGGACAGACTGAGAGAGCTGGGTATGTTTAGTCTGCAGAAGAGAAGGTTAAGAGGGGACATGATAGCCATGTTTAAATATTTGAAGGGATGCCATGTAGCGGAAGGAGAGGGCTTGTTTTCTGCTGCTCTAGAGACCAGGACAAGGAGCAATGTATTCCAGCTGCAGGAAAGGAGATTCCACCTGAACCTCAGGAAGAACTTCCTGACAGTCAGGGCTGTCCGGCAGTGGAATCTGCTGCCTCAGAGTGTAGTGGAGTCTTCTTCTTTGGAGGTTTTTAAGCAGAGGCTGGATGGCTATCTGTCGGGATTGCTTTGAGGGTGTTCCTGTATGGCAGGGGGTTGGACTGGATGGCCCCTGTGGTCTCTTCCAACTCTACATTTCTATGATTCTATATAGTCACCTCACACAGTAGATTGTATGGGTTCCATATGCAAGGAATCTTAAAGTTGGAATTCAAAATAAAAAATGCTTCCAGAAAAATGTAAAGCCATTGCACAAATTCAACAGAAAGCAAAAAAATCAAAAGCCAGTACATCAATGTTGCTAGAGAACACAGAATGGATTGGGGACTATGGGGAAAAGTTACAGGTACTGGAATAGACCGGTTGCTATGGAGATAATGCCTAGCAGCAAGGTCCCTCAGGAACCCAACCTCTAATTAACAACTCTGAATAAAGATTGGATTGGGGAATATGGAGAAAAATTATAGGTACAGAAATAGGCCAGTTGCTATGGACATGAGGCAAAGAGGAGGATGGTGTACTCCCTCAGGAACCCAAACTGCATATGTAAATAACTCTGAATACAGATTGCATTGGGAAATATGGAGCAAAGTTACAGGAAATGGAGAAGACAGTTTGGTGAGTTTTTAAGAGGAAAATAAAAACCCCAGGCAATGCCAGGTAAATATACCAGTATATTATACACATATGCCTTCAAAGTAGTGTCAGACTTCTGGAGATACTAAGCCGCATTTATGATGTGGTTTTCTGGTAGCTGACTGTGTGAGATGTCCAGTGTCACCCCGTGGCTTTCCATGGCTGAGCAACAAATCCAACCCTGGTCTTCAGGGTCATAGTCCAAGGCACAAACCACTACATCACACTGCTTTTAGATTGTTTATTAGCTATATTCCTGTTTGACAATTAACAAGTCAAACAGGGACATAGCTAATACACAATGTAAAAGCAGTGACAACCCTCAGGGGGAATGGGTTACCTTTCTTCTAAAGCAAAGACCCTGGAATGGTTACCTATAACAAAAAGAGGACTGCAACGCCCTGGGAACCCGGCAGTATTGTAAAGTTAGCAAAATCAGCACAACTGGAATAAGACACTGTAAGTTGGCTTAGCAGTGAGTTGATCCCTAACATTGGTAAGATCTAAAATGGAGGAACTTTGGCTGGGAAGCCTTCAGGGGAACTCTGTTACTGCTTACACTAAAAGGCAACTCCCGACTTCCCTTCATCTGCCGCTTGAGGGTTGCAGCTAAACTCCGAAGGCAGATGAGAACTTTTTTTTGGAGGGGTGCCTGGTGGCCCCATTGTCTCAGCTAAGAAAAATGTTCCTGTTTGGGGAATCGCAGCTTCTTCTCAAGTCAGGATAAGGAAATCAAAGAAAAGCACCCTCCAGTCTTGAAGCCAGGAGCACCCTTGGCTCCCCACCACGAGTCCCTGCAGGCGAGGCCTGTCCCCTGTTTGACCCAGCAGGGCTGCCACACTGAAAGACACAAAGGGCTCCTGTACCTTTCACAGCTGTGTCGAAGGGGGCATTGCAGCAGGCGTTGCTTAGCAACCTGATGTGGCTTCCCAGGCCTGTTGAGAAAGTCCCTTTAGAGGCGCAGGAGCCCTCTCTGCCTTCCACTCTGGCCACCCTCCTGTCCAGGCAGGCCCTGTTTTCGGGGCAACGCAGCCGCCCCACTCCCACCTTCGTCTTTTCCAAGGCAGGAGAAAGTCCTCGTTGCCGGGGAAAAGGAGGAGCCGTCGGGGCGGCGGAAAGGAAAGCGAGGCTAAAGGAAACCGAAACACAAACCCCAAACCCCAGCGCTTGCGTCCTTTTCCCGGCCGGGTTGAGTCATGGCGGCGGGTAGCCTCAGGGAGCGGCTGCAAGAGGAAGCGACGTGCTCCGTCTGCCTGGACTTTTTCACGGATCCAGTGACCCTGGAGTGCGGACACAACTTTTGCCAAGGCTGCATCCATGGCGTCTGGGGCAATTCTGCCGCCCCGGATGCCTCCTGCCCGCAGTGCCGCCAGAGAGCCCCCCGGAGGAGCCTGAAGCCCAACAGGCAGCTGGCCAACATGGTCGCCATCGCCAAAGACTTGAGCACCCAAGCTGGGCTGGAGAGAGGGTGGAGGGTCTGCGAGGGGCATCAGGAGCCCCTAAACCTCTTCTGCCGGGACGACGTAGCCCCCATCTGCGTGGTCTGCGACAAGTCCGAGGAGCACCGGGGCCACGAAGTGGTTCCCTTGCAGGAGCTGGCAGAGGAGTACAAGGTACAGGGGGACCCCCGCCCGTCCGTCCGTCCGTCCGTCCTCTGTCCAACTTGTCCTTCCATTTAGGTGGCCTGCCTGGCTCAGGTTCTCCCCACTTTATCCTCACAACGGCCCTGTGAGGTGGGTCAGTGTTAAGAGCCCCCAGGTCGGCCCCTATGAGCTCCATCACATAATCACTGCACCACCCTTTCTTCCCCTGGACTGGGGAGTATTTTGTGTCTTTTGAGGAACACCAGAGCAGGAGAGCAACAGGGAAGTGTGACTGTTGAGGTTTGGAGAAGGGGAATTGAACTCCTTGCGAGGGCTGGAGCTGCAGCTCTGTGAGAAGATTGCCGCCTGGGGAGCAAAAGCGTTGGCTGTGGTACCTGATACCACTCTTCTGGTTGTTGCTGTGTGCCTTCAACTTGTTTCCCACTTAACGGGGACCTTGAGAGTGTGTGTATGAGTGTGTGTGACACCCCCAAGGTCACCCAGTGGGTTTCTGTGGCTTAACTCAAGATTTAAATATTAGAGATTCAGACATTTATTTATTAAAGGCATTGTGTCCCTCACTGTCCACTCCCGCTATTGCCATGTCCTTAACAAAAGGGACAGGATGGCAGGCATGTATGCGCACCCAAACTGCTCCCTTATTTACAAACGAGGGAGCAGTTTTGGCATGCATGCACCCCCCGCTGCTGCCGTGTCCCTGGTGGTGGTGGTGTCCGGCATCTAGGGTTTTGTGGACCCCCTGTGAGGTCTCTATGGACCCCCAGGGGTCCACAGGCCATCGGTTAAGAACCATTTATCTAGTCCATTGTACCCTCAGTGACAGTTTTTGTATCAAAAACCATACAAACAAAGTGCTTCCTTTTTCTCTAGGATGAGATTTCTAGTTGTCTGGAGACCCTAAGAGAGAACAAAGAAAAAGTTCTGAGTTACACAGCAGATACAGAAAAGGAATGGCAAGAATTGCTTGTAAGTGGCACTGCTTCTGGAAAGGAACAAGAACCATCTGGAGCCACTGAATGAGAAATACAGAGAGTGAACATTCAAAATGGTGCAGTTGTCATGAGAATGTCTCCCAGTTTGCCCAGGGGGACTTCCTTCAAACATGCATGGTTTGGATTCTTAGGGTTTTGAACATGGGCCACAAAAGATCCCTTAAAAACAACAACAACAAAGAAAGAAGTGTATTAAAAAGTAAGAGGTAGGGTATACATTAAGGCTGAAATTCCTGTTTTGTTTTTCAGCTTTAAAACTTTGTTTTCTGTTTGGTCTTACATGCAAACCTTTCCTCCTGGTCATGTTTTCCTAAGCCTAAGCTACATGTGATGCTAAATGCACAACTTGGAATCACATCCATTTTTTAAAAATATGAGTGTTTTTTTAATTGAGATCACAGTTCGTATATATGGTGAGCTGGATCTCTCCTGCCCGAATAATGATCCCAAAGACCCTCCCTCCTCACAGCTACCAGAAGTTATGATGGGGGGGGATTGCCACTGGTTGGTTCCTGAGTTTCTAGTATGGTAGGCCTTCAATATGTGCTAGAATTTGGTTTCATTGAAATGGACTCTTCTGGCTCTCATGGCATCCCTATCAGAGTTTTCTTGGAAAGATTTACTCAGAGGAAGCTTGTCGTTACTGTCCTCTTAATGTAACCTACAGCACCTGGAGTTCCCTTGCTGTCTCTTGCAAGTACTAACTAGGCCTAACCTTGCTTAGTGTCTGAGGTTAGACAGGCTCTGGTGACTTTAGGAGATTTAGGTTGTCTTTATCAATCATCATATTACAAAAAAGACTGGAAACTTGTGGATTTTTGTTCCTAAAGCTTCCTGATTATCCTTTTCGGATGATGGTCATGCTATCTCTTTATAATGTGTCTTTTTTTTTCTTTCTGTTTTGTTTGGCAGAATCAAACAAGTGTAGAGAGGCAAAAGACTGTGGCTGCCTTCAGACAGTGGCACCAGTTTCTGGAAGAGCAAGAAAAGCTGCTTCTTGCTCAGATGGAGGAGGTAGAGAGGGAGATTTCAGTGAAAAGTGGGGAGCATCTGGCCTCCCTCTCTAAGGATCTCTCCTCTCTTGAGAGTCTCATCCAGGACCTGGAGGAAAAACAGCAGCAGCTGACAAGTGAACTCCTGGTGGTAAGAGGGTAGAATAAGCCCTGATTCCTTTCCCAGTAGCCCCCTGTGCTCAGCCCCCCCTACAAAAGGACTTCAGAAGTCATCTACATTTACACATGCCTATATCACTAACAGGAAGCTGGCCTGGAGGTGTTGTGTTGATCTGAGCTGAAGGTAACCAAGAGACAGGGCTGTGAAAGTAAAGTGCAGCAAGTGACCGTAAAGCATAAGTAACGTCGAGCCATGCTGAGGAAGATGTCTGCTTAGATATAAAAAGTGGTGTAACCTCTCAGAGATTCCAGAGATATATAAGACATTCTGAGCCGTATTCTTAAACATTTGGATGCATTTTACAGATAAAGGACACTAGCTAGACTACCGGGGTGAGATACAAAGAACAAGGGCAACCTGGCTTAGAAAGAATAATTGACTGCTCATTCTTGGTGAATTTGTAAGGCTGTCCATAGCCTTTTATTGCTCAGTTGTTCCCACCACAGGGTTTTCGAGGAATTCTATCTGAGGCTGGGTTACTTCCCTGTTTGGGATGGAACCAAGGCCGTTCAAGCCAGAGTCCACCTGGCACTGCATCATTGAATAAACACTTGTTTGATGTGGTAACAGACAATGTTCTTGAACCCTCAAAAGCCATTTTTTCCTTATAGTCGCCCTGTCCTGTGGGCCTGGGTTGGCAGCTGCTCCCCTCATCTAGTGCCTTCAGTGCATTCTTCAGCAGAGGTGAAGCTGTCAGTTCCTTCTGCTTAAGAAATGAGAGATTCCTCATGATGCTCAAAAGGTGGTTGTTTTATTAGTTAAAAAGGGCTGACACAATTGGCCTGTGTGTACTCTTGAGGGAGCAATTTAGTATTAAACTTCCTGCATTTCTGAGCTAGGAGTTTAAAACAAATCTTATTGAATGTTTTCAGAATTCCTAGATCAGAAGTTTATGAAGTTTGATTTTAAACAGCACCCACACACCCCCAAGTAATACTTTAAGAGTACATGTAAGGGCATAGTGGATCAAACGGAAGAGGCGTGAAGCCATTATTTCAAAGGAGTGTTTTGCTTTAATCTGCGTGTCTACCTGTATGTTTCATCTCTAGAGGGTTTTTATCTGTAGCCCACAGCGTTCCACACTGAATCAATGTGGTTCCATGACTTCAGCATGTTACGCAGATTTTCCTGATACCCAATGTTTCTTGCTTTTCTTTTCTTTTTCCCCTAGGATATTGGACATCTCTTACAGAGGTGAGATACATCCTACTAATTTTCCTTCAGCTTGCCTAAAAGAGATCTAGGGGAGCACACACACACACTCACAGACAGAGGTGTTACTCTCCCATCCTCCAGGGAAAAGGATGTTGAGCTTCCTTCCATAGCTGAAATTATAGGTATATTGCAGAAGGTCTTACAGATTGTTGCATTCTTTGTATCCCTGCGCACTTGTTGCTGTCTTCAGGAGGGCTTTTGTTGGCACTTCTGCCTGACCTGACATTCACCTTACCATGCTAGTATAGATAGTATAGATAGTATGATTTTTTTTAAAAAAGTGTGCATATTCAATTTTGCATATATAGTCAGCCCTCCACACTTGCAGGTTTGACTTTCACTGATTTATTTGCAAGTTTCTTCAGCCCCTGCCCCCCCCACCTCAGGTGCTTCTTTTCTAGGAGTATCTTATCTCTCTATGGCTCTCACTGCCCTTTAAAACCTGCCTGTAGTCCTTCTCCTCCTACTCCACCCGGCAGCTGCCTGGCCAGCTAAGGACAACTGGCAGCCCAATTTCTCAGCACTACAAACCCTCTCCCAGTGCCTACACTCACGGAAGGAGATAGGTAAGAGTGACAGAGAAGACAGAGAGGAAACACAGGGCCACCATGCCAACTCACCCCCTTTCCTCTCTTTTCCCTGATGTGGTTTGAACCTTGGGTGCCTGTTCTCCCCAACATGCCTCATTCCCGCCCCTTCCCATTTTCATATTTGCAATTTTTCCATTTTTGTGAGAGTCCTGTGCCCCCAACCCTAGCAAATGTGGAGGGAAAACTGTAATGAAAAGGAGGAGGATTTTCTAAAACATGTTGGTGGGTTAATACTGGTTTCTTTCCAACAGGTGTAAAAAGAAGGTGGCTAAGTATCAGCTGAAGATGACTAGGGACCCCAGAGCTTTTCCTCTGGAGCTGAAGTGGAAAATCTGGGACTTCTGTGATATAACTCCCTTTCTGCAAGGCTTGATGAAGCAGTTCAGAGGTAATGAAGAATGGCTGCGGGGATTTCATAGTTGATATTTCTTTGGCCCAGGTGTGAGCATGGCAGGAGGAGAATTCACATGAACTCCTCCCATGTTGAAATATGTGGAGAAGGAGCTAGAGAGTTGTGCCTTCTGATCCTGTCCCTTCTGTCTTAACCCACTCCTGGCTGCACGCTTGGCCCCATTTGAAAGTGCACCAGTGTTGGGCTCCTACATTTGCCAGAGGAAGTCTAGGCCGGCCAGGGTTCCCCCTGCATGGAGAAGCCCAGTGCAAGCCCATCTCTCTGGCTTCTCTCTGCCTGCTACAAATACAGTCAGCCTTCCACATTTGCAGGTTTGACTTTCATGGATTTATTTGTGAATTTCTCCAACCCCTGCTCCCCTATCTCAGGCACTTCTTTTCCAGGGGAACCTTCTCTCTCAGGGGCTCCAATGAGGCCACACAGCCCTTTAAAAATCTGTCTCTGGCCCTCCTCCTCCACTGTCAGTGCTGTCTGCAGCTAAGGATAGCCCACAGCCCAGTTTCTCAGCTCCAAATGCCCCCTGCATGTCCAAGGAAGGAGATGGGTGAGAGGAAGTATAGGGCCGCCATGCCCACCACTCCTTTCCCTCTCCTTTCCCTGACCTAATTTGGACCCTGTATGCCCCTTCTCCCCAGCGTGCCTCTACCCCTTTTCCATACACACACACGCACGCACGCACTATGATACTTGTGATTTTTCAACTTTTGGAAGGGTCCCATGGCCCTAAGCCTAGCATGCATGTGGAGGGACAACTGTAATTAATTTTCACCCTTTCCCTGATTTCACTGTGAACCCAGTGAGGCTGTCAACTTTGGTTCAAATTGTTTATGGCTTACTTTCATTACATGTTTCCTAACGTAAGGACTGCCCTTTCCTATTTAACTACTGTTCCCTTTTCCTTCTCTAGATGATCTAAGAGATGGACTTCAGCTGCAGCTAGGTAAATCGTAGGTTCTGATAGAGGTCAAAGTCATAAGAAGATTGTGGGTTTGGGGTGGCACAAAATGCTCTGCTTCTGTTTCACGGGAATGTCCCTATTCTTCCCTCTGCAAATGTTTTTTTAAATTGAAACCAAAGACAAATACTGAAGAGCATATAATAGAATCCACAGGGAAGAGAGGGGAAATAAGTCTCCAAGTGCTCTGTAACTGGTCTAAATTTATTATTTGAAATGCATTTCGGCCTATGTAATTGATTCAGTGACCTTCATCAGGGGATATGTAAAAACAAAAATAATTATAAATACAAGTGACCAATTAAAAATCAAAAGGACAACACACAATTATTATAAGATCTATAAAGAATTATGTTCAATTTTACTTTCTGTATGTAGCCTATACATACCAATGTATGCAACCAGCAGCAGACATTTCTGGAACTGAAAAATCTCTTTGTGTTTGCTATACTGAGAAACAACTAAAGAACCAGTCTTGAACTTGTTTATTTAAGCAATGGTCAGGAAGAAGGGGAGGGGGTGTAGAAGGCCATAGAATCAATTACATAGCCTGAAACACATTGGCTTTCTTTCAAATAATGAATAAAGACCATCTGCTGAGTGCTTGGAGACTTTGTTGCTGATGTGTGCCTTCAAGTCATTTCCAACTTGTGGCGACCCTAAAGCACAACTAATCACAGAATTTCCGGGGCTGAGAGTGTGTGATGGACCCAAGGTCGTTCAAGAGCATTAGGAGTAGTGTATAGAAATACACATATCATAATCTAAGTGCTCTCTAAGCAGGGTACAGTGCGTAAGCTAATTGCCCCAAATAAGCTGGATACTCATTTTATCGACCTGTGGAAGCATGGAAGGCTGAGTCAACCTGGAGCCTGGCAGGATCGAACTCACAACCTTGTGGCTTCAATACCGGTATTTAACCACTGCGCCACCAGGGCTCCTCAGTAGGTTTCCATGGCCAAGTGGGGTTCGAACCCTGGGCTCCAGGGTCATAGGCCAGTGCTCAAACTTCTACACCACATTGGCTCTTATCTGCCCCCTTTGCCTCTGGATCCTTTTTTTTATTGCCACCGTTGCTGAACGTTTCCAAACTTCAAAGGACTTTTCAGATTACAATATTATAGTACTGTGATTCTACTTTAACTACTGTGGCTGCAACTTATGGAATCTTGGAGTTTGTAGTTTGGGGAGGTACTTAGAAGACTCTAGTGGAGAATTCTAAATTGTGTTGTTGTTGTTGTTGTTGTTGTTGTGAGCCTTTAAGTTGTTTCAGACTTATGGCAACCCTACAGCATATCTCTTATGGAGTTTTCTGGGGTTGAGAGTGTGTGATCCCCCAAGGTCACCCAGTGGGTTTCAGTGGCCAAGAGGAAAATCAACCCTTGTCTCCAGGATCACCGTCCAATGCTCAAACCACTATATCACACTGGCTCTGAGAGTTATAAATACTGCTCCTTAAACTGCAAAACCAAGATTCCATAAGAAGCAAGCATGACAGCTGAAGAGGAATGAAAGTGCTCTCTGTAACCGGCAGAATGCAGCCCTTAAGGGGTCAAAAAGGTTTGTTTGCCAAGAAAAGGGGGGAGATGGGCGTTGCCCTCTGGGGGTGCTTTTGCCACACTTTTTGTCCCGCTGGGCCATTTTGGCCCAAGATGGATCTCTTTTTGAAACAAGACGAACAGAAAAATGAATCATAAATTCACAGAGCTGGAAGAGACCACAAGGGCCATCAAGTCCTACTCCCTGCCATGCATGAGTACACAGTCAAAGCACTCCTGATGTATGTCCATCCAGCTTCTCTTTAAAAACCTACAAAGAAGGAGACTCCAAGGCCTCAGTGTATTCCACTGCCTAACTGCTGTTATCATCAGGAGGTTCTTCCTTATGTGTAGGTGGCATCTCTTTTCCTGTACTCTGAAGTCGTTGCTCCTGTCCTAATCTCTGGAGCAGCAGAAAACAGACTTGCTCCATCTTCCATCTAACAGACCTTCAAGTATTTATGACAGAGCTATCATGTCACCTCTTCACCTTTTCTTCTCCAGGCTAAACATACCCAGCTCCCTAAGCCACTCCCCATGGTTTCCAGGCCTTGCGTCATTTTGATCACCATCCTCTGAACATGGTCCAGCTTGTCAATATCCTTCCTGAACTGTGGAGCCCAGAAACAAACACACTATTCCAACTGACTAAGGCAGATTAGAGTGGTGCTATTACCTCCCTTGACCTAGACACCACGCTCACTTCCTGTTCTTGACAGAGACAAAAAATCACATGGTGAACATGCTCCCACAGTGGAAGAGCACAATGAGGGCAGATTCTTTTTTGAGAAGGTGCCATGAGGTGGTGCTGCTCTCCAAGGTCTCCTGAGGGCTTCTCGTGGTTCCCTTGCCTTTCACCGTTCCCCACTCCTAGTTCATTGCGAAAGGGACCCAGGTTTTTAAAATGTAAATATGTTTTCCTGGGTGTTGCCAGACTGGATAAATGGCACAGCACCACACCTTGAATGTTACAGAGAAAGCATGGTGATCTTAGGTTTGAAAATCAACATGTAACCTATGAGACAGTTGTATAAAACAGTTTGAGGTGAAGGTGATTTAATATGTAACGCTTCCTAATTCTTTTTAAAGGCATTTTTGGAGGTGTTTTGAGCCATTTTTAAATTGAGTTCTATTCCATTCTATTTTTTCAATCTGAAGTCTTTTTTTACCACACACACAAAAAAAAGTAACAAGAAATGTAATTACTGCTCTGTCCCAGGTGAAGAATGTACTGATGTACCCTGCGATGGTGATGGTAATAAACTGTCCTTTAAGACGGTTTGTAGTGAGTTACAGAATGAATTACTTTTTCAAACAACTTTCCACACTCCAGCAGTGCTGATAATATTCTCAACTGAAAACCACAGGGAAGACCTCACCATGTGGCTGCTGAACTGAGGCCCCCCTCATTCTGGAAGACCCACACCGCCACTTGGTCTCTTTCCTCCTGAACATACTGATTAAACTGATTGACTGGTGTCCTTGAGTTCGGAGTTTCATCCCTGAACAATGGGATGCAAATCTGAAAATAATATGCCTTGAGTGACGGTTATAAGAAGAGTTGTTTTCTGTCATTCTTCACTATGCTGCTGCGAGCTTTGGTTAAAGATTCTGGGATTACAGTGAAATAAGAGGGAAACAGGACTCTGCCAAGACAGCAAGGTCCAGCAAGTTTCTTGCTTTTCTTGCAGACAACTTCATGGTCCAGAAGGTGGAAGAGGCCACAAGGGGATCAAATATTCTAGATCTGATCCTGACCAACAGGGGTGAACTTGTTAATGAGGTAGAAGTGATTGGATCTTTAGGGGGGAGTGACCATGCCCTACTGGAATTTGGCATTCAGTGGGAAGGAGAGGAGAAGTGTAGCCAGACACTCATCTTAGATTTTAAAAAAGCAGACTTCCGTAAACTTAAGGAGCTGCTGGCTGGAATTCCGTGGTCAGGAATAGTGAAAGGGAAAGGAGTTCAGGAGGCATGGGAGTTCCTTAAAAAGGAGATACTGAAGGCACAGTCTAAAACTGTGCCAATAAGGAGGAAAAATGGAAGGCATCTGAAGAAACTAGAATGGTTGGCTAAAGAACTCTCAGCTAAGCTAAGTGTCAAGAGCAACATGTATAGGAAATGGAAGAAGGGGGAAACCACCAAAGAAGAATTTAAGCAAGTAGCCAGGAGATGTAGGGAGGAGGTCAGAAAGGCTAAAGCACAGAACGAACTTAGGCTGGCCAGAGACATTAAGAACAATAAAAAGGGCTTTTTTAAATATGTCCGCAGCAAAAGGAAAAAGAAGGAGACGATAGGGTCTCTGAGCAGAGAAGATGGCGAACTACTCACAGGGGGAAGAGAAAAGGCAGAACTACTTAACACCTTCTTTGCCTCAGTTTCTTCCCAGAAGGATACAAGCACTCAACCTGGTGGTTGGGGAGCAGGGGAGGAAGCAGGAGAAATGAGGCACATAATAGGTAGAGAGATGGTACAGGAATATCTGGCCACACTGGATGAATTCAAGTCTCCAGGGCCAGATGAATTGCATCCTAGGATATTAAAAGAGCTGGCAGAGATCATTTCGGAACCGCTTGCTATAATCTTTGAGAAATCTGGGAGGACAGGAGAAGTTCCAGCAGACTGGAAGAGAGCAAACGTTATCCCCATCTTCAAGAAGGGAAAAAAAGAGGACCCAAATAATTATCGCCCAGTCAGCCTGACATCAGTGCCCGGAAAGATCCTGGAGCAGATCATTAAGCAGCCAGTTTCTAATCACTTAGAAAGCAACGCGGTAATCACGAGAAGTCAACATGGATTTCTCAAAAATAAATCATGCCAGACTAATCTTTTCTCTTTTTATGATAGTGTTACTAGCTTGATAGATGAAGGGAATGCTGTGGATGTAGCATAACTCGATTTCAGTAAGGCCTTTGACAAAGTTCCCTTTCACAAAGTTCCCCATGACATTCTTGCAACGAAGCTAATAAAATGTGGGCTGGACAGGGCTACTGTTAGTTGGATTTGTAATTGGTTGACCGACCAAACCCAAAGGGTGATCACGAATGGCTGGTTTTCATCCTGGAGAGAAGTGACTAGCGGGGTGCCACAGGGTTCTGCCCTGGGCCCAGTGCTGTTCAATACTTTTATCAATGACTTGGATGAAGGAATAGAGGGCATGCTCATCAAATTTACAGATGATACCAAGTTGGGAGGGGTTGCTAATACGCTGGAGGACAGGATCAAAATTCAAAATGACCTGGATAGATTGGAGAGCTGGGCCAAGGCTAACAAAATGAAATTCAACAGAGAGAAGTGTAAGGTCCTACACTTAGGTAGAAAAAATGGAATACAGAAATATAGGATGGGGGACACGTGGCTGGATAGCAGTATGTGTGAAAGGGATCTAGGAGTCTTCATAGACCACAAGCTGAACATGAGTCAGCAGTGTGATGCGGCAGCCAAGAACGCCAATGCAATTCTCGGCTGCATCAATAGGAGTATGGTGTCTAGATTGAGGGAAGTACTGGTACCACTCTACTCTGCTTTGGTTAGACCCCATCTTGAATACTGTGTCCAGTTCTGGGCACCCCAATTCAAGAAGGATATTGACAAGATGGAGCAAGTCCAGAGGAGGGCGACCAAAATGGTGAGAGGCCTGGAAGCCATGCCCTATGAGGATAGACTTAGAGAGCTGGGTATGTTTAGTCTGCAGAAGAGAAGGTTAAGAGGGGACATGATAGCCATGTTTAAATATTTGAAGGGATGCCACGTAGAGGAAGGAGAGGGCTTGTTTTCTGCTGCTCCAGAGACCAGGACAAGGAGCAATGGATTCAAGCTGCAGGAAAGGAGATTCCACCTGAGCCTCAGGAAGAACTTCCTGACAGTCAGGGCTGTCCGGCAATGGAATATGCTGGTGCCTCGGAGTGTAGTGGAGTCTCCTTCCTTGGAGGTTTTTAAGCAGAGGCTTGATGGCCATCTGTCAGGAGTGCTTTGATGGGTGTTCCTGCATGGCACGGGGTTGGACTGGATGGCCTGTGTGGTCTCTTCCAACTCTGCATTTCTATGATTCTATGATTCTATGATTCTATGATTCTATAACAGGAGAGTTGTATTTGACTCCCAAAGAAAGCCCATGAGATTCTTTTTGGTTTCACTGGGAATACGATTCCTCCAGTAAGTTTAGGCACAAGGAGGGAGAGTGTGTGTTGATCATTCTATTTTCTTTTTCCTCATCTTCTCCCCACCTGCAACAGCCAATGTGACGCTGGATCCAAAGACTGCTCATCCTCAACTTATTAAGTGTCTCAGATTTCTCTAATATTTACTCAAATCAATCAATATTCAATATTTTACCACAATTATGCTTCACTTTACACACTTTACACACAATTCCAATCTATGTTTCAATTCCTCTTATATTCTTATTATTATGTTACATTCAATTCAGATTCTAACTCAGATTCTAAGCATCAGATATCAGATATCCAATATCAAATCTCTAATATCAATTGTTAGCTTTCAAATATCTAAAGTCCCAATTCAATATCCTGTTCAATATTCAGAATTCAATTCAATTCAATATCAACCCAATGTTTAGAAATCTCAAATGCAGAAATATTCCAAAAGTTCCAATATTTTAACTCTTATTTAGCCTCTAGAGGTAATGCTCAATAAACCAATATAATTACTACAATTTATTATTCACCAATTCTCCGTCTTCTTGATCTGTCATGCCAGTTCGTCATCACCATTCACCTCCGCTGTCTCACTGTCCTTTGCTCACACTGTCTCAGCTCCTCTTGCTTTCTCTGTCGTCTCGATCCTACGTCTCCACTCGCCTCTCTCTCTCTCTCACTGTCCTTTCACTCTCGCTGTCTCACCTCCTCTCTTCCTCTCTCCGTCGCTCTCCGCCTCTCTCTCTGCTTTCTCCGTCGTCCGGGTCTGTCGTCCCGATCCGGCGTCTCCGCTCACCTCTCTCTCTCTCTCACTGTCCTTTCGCTCTCGCTGTCTCGCCTCCTCTCTTCCTCTCTCCGTCGCTCTCCGCCTCTCTCTCTGCTTTCTCCGTCGTCCGGGTCTGTCGTCCCGATCCGGCGTCTCCGCTCACCTCTCTCTCTCTCTCACTGTCCTTTCGCTCTCGCTGTCTCGCCTCCTCTCTTCCTCTCTCCGTCGCTCTCCGCCCCTCTCTCTGCTTTCTCCGTCGTCCGGGTCTGTCGTCCCGATCCGGCGTCTCCGCTCGCCTCTCTCTCTCTCTCACTGTCCTTTCACTCTCGCTATCTCGCCTTCTCTCTTCCTCTCTCCGTCACTTTCCTTTCCTCCATCACTTCTTCCGTCTTCACCACCCCTCTTCCGCCATGTCAGTCACCACTCTAATCTTTTTTTTTTCTTAAAGTTCCGACGTTCACTAATTTCAAAGTTTTTAAACGCTCCTCAATATACTCAAAAATAGGCAAAATTCAATATTACACACACACTTCAGGAATGGGAAATAGGACATTCCTCTCTCTTCGCGTCAGCCTTCCAACTCGGCAGCCCAGCAGGACAGCCGCTCCGTGGCGACAGCTTCCGCCACCACCTCTTCAGTCCTAGAGTTAAATCCCCCAGGAACTCGTCTTCTTTCGGAATTAGAACAATTTACCTCTCCTTTTTCTCACAGTAAAAGTTTATTCGGAAAACTACTCAATGGTCTTTATGCTTTGTCTTACTTACTGGGTTCTGTAGCAGTGGGGACACAGCCAGCCTATGAAGGCGAACCGTCACGATAATGGCGGCTCTGCAATCCCTATATCAGACGTGCCTCTTCTCCTTCTCCTCTTCTAGTGACACGTTAGAATTAGCGGATCCCCGACGAGCCTCCTCCGTGGTCCCCTCTAATCCAGGGACCAATTTCCTCTAGATTGTATAACTTTTTAGAGGAATTCCCGCTCGCGACGGTCGTGGAGTCCTGGAGCTCCAGGATTTTCCACCCGCTCGGCGTGTCTCCTCACCGGAAGTTCTAACTTATCCTCTCTGAAGACTGTAAAACAGCAACTGTGGGAAAGGAAACTCGAGGTCTTCTGACAAACCCTGAAAGATTTGACGAGTGTCAATTTGTCCTGGGATGTGAGGAATTCACCTCAGGGAGGCATTTCTGGGAAATCACTGTGGAAGGCGAGGGAGAATGGTCGGTGGGGGTGGCCAGAAATCTGTGGGGAGGAAGGGGCACATTAATTTTGCTCCTAGGGAGGGAATATGGGACATAGTGAAGTGGAATGGTGGATACTGTGCAGGAGCCCCCCTTATGAGTTTTCCGTGTTTTCAGGTGAGTTGCTCAAGCGCATCTGAGGGAGTCTGAACTGCACTGGGAAGCGGTTGGCTTTTTACAATGCAGACACAGCAGCCCTCTTCTTAGTGTACTCAAAAGCTCGGTTCTCTGGGCAGACCTTCGTCCCCTTCTTTTCGCTCGCCAGTAAAGTCCACCTGATACTTTCTCCTTAGGGCAGTGAGAGGGCGGGCAGGCAGGCAGATATAGATAATGAAGCCACCTCAGTTCTGCCACATTGTTTAGCCTTTTCCCCAAGACTGAACTAATCAACCTCTCTGTAGACATGATTGCTACTGATTGGCTGGCCTTTGATTGACTGGCATAATCATTTACTTCCTGCTCCTGGGCTTGTTTCAAAGTGAATTCAAAAGGTATACTTACGTTAAAACTTGGGACCCTCTTATCACTTAGTTAAAAGGTAGATGGGGATACCTAGTGATAGCTAGTTTTGTAGACTAGATTTGAACATGTAATTGAAGTCAGGTAATTGAAACTGGATAAATAGAGTAGTTTAATATTACTTTGTTAGTGTTGATTTTTGGTACCGAATATAGATGGATCATATAATGATTTAATGCTCAAACAACAAGGAAATGGAACTGTGAGAATTACTTATATATAAAGATGAGATCTGGTAAGTCTGATGGTGGAAATTATAATATAATGGAAACCCGATACAAAATTAGCTTATGTTATGGAATGTATGATGTTGAAGTATTGAATGGAAGAATAAATGAGGTATGTGTCTATTTGTTTAATTTTTGTGTTTTAATGCGTTAAAATAAAAGAGGGAATAAATTAAGTAACAGGTAGTTTGCTAATCATGATGAAGGTCCAATGAAATGAACAGGTTGCCTGCTTTCCCTCCACCCTTTCTTTCAGCCCTCTCTTTGGGACAAAGGAGAGCAACTTCCTTAAGCTGTATAGTAAACCCACCCAGCCCTGTTTCTTGGTACATCTGCGTGTAGCCTTCTTTGGAGCTGTGATCCGCTGCATTGGGGGTGTTCATTCTGCAGCCCTTCAGATGCTGTATGGCAATGCTGGTTATGACCTTGTTGGTATCTCTTGAACTCCCCACTGTGTATGACGAACAAGAAGGATTAAGCACTTTAAGTTGACACATCCAAGAGGCAACAAAAAATAGGTTGAAAATTGGTTTCTCACACTGATCAGACTTCTTCTTTTCCTCTCTGCTATGTTCACTGTAGCAAAGGTGCTGTTGCTTGACACGTTCAGACTTTTGCTTGGACAAAGTACGCACCTTAATGGATGTCATCTTCCGCTCCACTTGGACTTTGCATCTCTATAGCCTTACAAGACATTCTGTCAGTGTTGTAGCCCTCAGCCAACTGGCCAAAGTTCCCATTAATCTATACTGTCTGTAGTCCTCTTGATTTTCCAGAACAGTTATCAACACCGACCCTGTAGTTCCAAGTGGATCCTCTGAGACTGGACCCCCTCTAGCAGTCAGATTGGGAAGAGGAAACTGAGGCACAGCGCCTGTCTGTGGCCTGTCATCCATTTCAGCACGATCAAGCTTTGCAGACCCATCAATTTCCATTCCTGCACCTTTTGGTTGTTGTGAGGCTTTGCCATCCTGCCACAAACTCCATTCAGCAGATTCTGGAAGAATAACAGCTTTGAGTAAATTTGAACTCTGCTCCCTTGCAAGCACAAGAGATTCTGGAGTTCTTTCTAACTGAATGGTTGAAGAGACCTCATCAGTATCTGTCTCTTTTCCAGTTCTAGAATTTCTTGCGAGCTGATCATCCTGTGTTGCAATGGACACTGGCATTACTATTCTACTAGAAATATTTTCTGTGCTGGCAGCTGCAGAAATTATGGCGCACACAGTTACACCATTAGATATGCTTTGCATCCTGTTTCCCTCAGTGTTCTTCTTCTTCAGAATGCAGAGGATTTGTAAAACCAAGGGAAGCTCTAACTGAAAGCATGCCACTGGGATGATGATTGGCATATTCAGTGGCAGAGAAATTCATTTGAGATTGTGCCTTCAATATCACTGACAGATTTTAACACCATTACATAAAACATCTGAAGATATGTCCCCGATCCAGACTCTGGCTGCACAAGCTGTTCCTGTTGGGCCCGGTGGAAGGTAGTTCCACAGACTTTCTCTGGTCTCTTGATCATTTCTTGAAAAATTAGCTTTTATTTTTACTTCCCTGGCTTTTAATTTCTGTTCTAGTTCTCTCTCTCTTAAAGCCTGCAGTTGTTTTCCTACTAGTTCTTGTTCTCCTTCAAGTTCTTTTACTTCCTTCTCATACTCTTTTAAATATTCCTCATGCTCCATTTGTTTTTCTCTTAAAGCTTTTTGCTCTCCAAGTTTGTTCTCAGGCTTCATTTTCAATTGCCTCATCTTCAGTTCATGTTCTCTTAAAAACTTCTCATGCTCCATAACCAGTTTTCTCATCTCCAATTTTATTTTCAATATTTCTATATGCTCCGCAGCTTTATGTGTAACTGCTTCAACATGAGGTTGTTTTCCCTCAGAGTTCTCCATCTTGGCTTTTGCTTGTCCAGATGGCCTCAAAATTTTTAGTATTTCCTTACAAATTACCCACTCAGTTACCTCAGGAAATATTACTTTATTCTTTTGCTTAAACAACCTTGACCGTTTCTCAGAGAGACATTAGGGACCTTCTCCACACAGTGTGTGCCTTTTACTCTCAGAACTGAGAAATTTTGGCGGGGGTTCCACAGATTCCCTTACTATGTACCTTCAAACTGTTACCTCAGGGAATCTTTTCCACTTAATCACACAATCCAGGCTGGACCCCTAAATCTCTGGTCTAGATTTCTCCACAATCCTCACTGGATTCTTTTAGTCAAGATCCCACAAATTTTCCAGTTGGATCCCACCGCTCTGACACCACAATAAGGTGAAGCATCATCCAAGTCCTGTCCAGCCTGACGCCTCTTTGTGTCCAGGTCTGAACAGCCAGGGAGATTTCTGGACCAAGCCAGGGCTATGACAAACAGGTCTTCTTCCATTCTCCCTTCCTGAGAACACAGCACCTTCCTTTCATTCTTGCCCCCCCCTTGGCTTCCCCTTCTATAGTGGTTCAGGCTAGATGACCACTAGGTGTGGGGGGAAGCAGTAAATTGTCTTTGCAGATGAAGTCTTTCTCTGTGCTTGAAGAATACAATAGAACTTTGTAAGCTGAAATGCCAAGAATGTCTTGCTTTCTCTAGCTGAGTAGAACTGTTACGATAAGTTGAAACATTTGCAGATGCAGAAGAACAGCTCATTGTTTATTGTACGGGGAAAAACGAAACTAACGCTTCTTGTGACACATCTGTTCTCTCTAAGATAATACTAAGAAATGTATAAATGGATGTTAGCTACAATGAAGGGGGGCTCGGTTTCTTTTGGGAGCCATCCCAGCCGAGGCTACCAGCGAAATAAAATCCTTTTTCCAAACCGAAGGGTCTTATCTCTGGTTTCTGCTTCATCTGGGGGCTTGTGCCGGGATTTGGGGCCTTTTACCCTCTTGAGTGGCCACCACACCCGGGGTCTCTGCCCCACCGATAGGGGACCTTGGGCACCCCCCAATGTTTAATCGGTCGGTCCTCCTCGTGGGGGTGTGAAGCCAGGGGATCGGTTGCCAGCCCAGGAACCCAGGAATGGTTTGGAAAACTGATACAGACACGGCCATAGGTAAGTGTGTCAGTGCCTCCCCGCATGCTAGGGAGAAGAGGGGCCTGATCACCCCCTTAGGACCTGCCCTAGTATAGTGGCTCCAAACAGGTGGGGCCACTGAAACCGCAGGATTCCTTAGACACACAGGGAAGGAGGGAGGGCTGTGCTGTCTGAATGAAAGTGTGAGTGTTTGGCACCTCAGTTTCCAAAGCAGACCGTTGATCTTCCGGCTGCTTGGGTCGGTGCGTATACGTGCTTTGTCTATCCCTGTCATCACGAGCTGTTGGGACCCCTCACCTGCAGCTCAACCACCTTACCCTACTGTGTGTTGTTTTGGGGTGGAAGGTGGAGGAAGTAGCCGACAGACTCCTCTTCAATGTATGTTGAAAAATTTTAAGAAAGGGTATGGAGGTGACTATGGCTGCCCCAAGATGATGCCAGGCAGGTTACGGAACCTGTGTGAGGTAGAGTGGCTGTCATTTAAGTTTGGTTGGCCAAATCAGAGGAGCTTGGACCCAGATAAGATTAAGGCTGTGTATGCAGTGGTGGTAGGGAACCCTGGACACCCGGACCAATATCCCTATATAGATTTTTGGACACTATAGTGATTGAATCCCCTCCTTGGCTCGAGAGGTGCAAGGAGCAGTGTAGCAGTCATCTTATCATGAAGGACAAGACTCAGAAGAAATTTAGAAGGGGCCCATAATTTAGATAGTCCACCTGAGGAATCAGAGGAACCTAGTGCGCTCCCGCCATATGTTGAGCGGTTCACAATCAGGTGGTACAGGCAGCGGAGGTTCCGGCAGCACCAGCAGAGGAAACCCTAGTGGCCCCTATGGTAGCAAAAGCAACTGGGCCTCCACCTGTACAAGTAGCAGAGGCACCGGCGCTGCCACCAGTGAGTCAGCCTACACCAAAGACCCAAGGGGCGAAGGTACCATCGGGAAGTTCAACAAATTCCTTCTTCAATCAGCTATTTGTGGATCCTCAGGCCCCTCAATACCTCCTCCCCCTGCTGCAACAGACACACAGATTTCCCAAGTGCCAGGAACTCTACAAAGTTTATATCTCACATTACTTATAGGGGAAGGAGGGATGCAACATCTCCTAAGCCCTACAGATGTGTTCAACCTTAGAGATGGGCCCAGCGTGAAAGCTAAAAGGTCAAAGAGGCTCAGGAGAAGCCCCCTCTCCAGACCCAGAATAAAGACAGTGGAGAGGAAGAGGGGGATGGAAGTGGTGAAGAAGAGGTAGTGGCTCCGCTCAGACAGATCAGCCAACTGCTAGCTGATGCCCAGCAGCCAGGGGGTTACCGGCAAGTTCAGAGTTATCAATATCACCCTTCACCACGTCTGACCTCCTTAATTGGAAGACACATTACGCTACTTATACAGATAAGCCACAAGAAATAATAGAACTTTGCTCCAGTATTATGGCCTCACATGTCCTTAATTGGCAGAATTGTCAGCAGTTGCTTCTGGCTTTGTACACCACTGAGGAGTGGAGGAGGATAATTCAACATGCGGAACGGATAGGCAGGAACAGGGCACCTCCTGGAGAGGCAAACGCCGAGCAATGGATGAGAGGCAGAGTTCCCCTAGCTGACCCAGGATGGGACCTGCATAATCCTGACCAGATGAATATGCTCACTGACTATCAAGTCCTTTTAGTGGAGGCTATGAGAGAAGGAATGAAGAGGCCTGTTAACGTGTCCAAAGTATCAGAGATACTCCAGGGACCCACCGAATCTCCAGGGGTACATTTGGAAAGGCTACTTGATGCCTATAGGCAGTACACCCCTGTGAACCCAGATGACCCAGGCAACCAACAGATGGTGAATCTGGCCTTTGTGTCCCAAAGTTATCCTGACATATGGAAGAAGCTACAGAAACAAGAAGGATTTGCAGGCATGAATTTGAGCCAGCTTTTGGGAAATTGCCCAGAAAGTATATGTGAATAGAGATAAAGAGGAAAAACGGGAGAAGGACAGGCAAATGCATAAGAAGGTGGAATTGCTGGCCGCTGCATTGAATACTCAGAAGGGAGATTCCAAGTAAGGAGGAGGGAAAGGCAGGAGGGGAGGAGAGAGACAGAGGCCTCAACTGGGAAGAAATCAGTGTGCAATCTGTAAACAGGCAGGTCACTGGAAGAATGAATGTCCCAATTGAGCAGGCCAAGGGCCAGCTGGGCCACAAAGGGGCCGAGAAAGAGGTGGTAGGGAGGAGGGGGACGAGTGGTTGATGGACGATATGAGAGAAAAAGAGAAGAGCCCTATGAGACCACAGGGATGGGGGAACTGGAGCAATGGGATTAGGACAACCGAGGCCCTTGTTGCTGGCCCTGGGGAGCCCATGGTCACAGTAAAGGTGGGGAGCCAGCCCATTCCAGTGATGATAGACACAGGCGCCACCCAATCAGTTGTAACTACCCCCCTTGCCCAAAACCACCACCTGTATAAAGATAGTTGGAGCAATAGGAAAATGAAAAAAGGCCCTTGTTGGAGAAAAGGATTGTAGACTTGGGAAGGCATCAAGTTACACATCAGTTCCTTTATCTGCCAGACAGTCCAGTGCCTCTGATGGGAAGGGATTTTATTATCAAAGTTGAGGGCACAATTATTTTTGAGGACAATGGATCAGCAGAGGTGAGGTTCCGAGGACCACGCAGTTTGCTGGTCACGTCCCCTATGGAAGAGGAATGGAGGACTCATCAAATCCTTATGAATTAGGAAGAAGGGAATGTCCACAATGGACCTCCAGGGGTATGGGCAGAAGATAATCCACCAGGGTTAGCCTGAAATATAGCCCCGGTTGTAGTTGAGTTAAAGTCAAGAGCCACTCCAGTACGTGTAAGACAATACAATCTGCCCAGGGCAGCCACAGAAGGAATACAGAAGCACATAGATCGACTACTGAAGTATCAGATCCTCAGAGAATGTCAATCTCCATGGAACACCCCACTTTTGCCAGTACAGAAGCCGGGAACGAATGATTATAGGCCCGTGCAAGACTTAAGGATGGTAAATCAAGCGACAGTAACTATTCACCCAGTGGTGCCAAATCCATATGTGTTGATGGGGCTGATTCTCTCAGTGGCAACTCATTTCACTATCTTAGATCTTAAGGATGCCTTTTTCTGTATACGGTTGGCCCCAAAGAGTCAGGCCATCTTTGCTTTTCAACGGGAAGATGGAGTTACAGGATGGAAGGTCTAGTACGCCTGGATTCGCTTGCCGCAAGGGTGGAAGAACTCGACTATAATCTTTGGAATATCATTGAATCAAGATTTGCAGCGATTTCCATCAGAACTGGGCAAAGATTCTGTTGCAATATGTGGATGACCTTTTGTTAGCAGCGGTAGGTGAAGAGGAATGCCGGAAAGGGACTGATGAGTTGCTCCACCTCCTGTGGGAATCTGGATATAAGGTTTCTGGGAAAGAAAACACAGCTATGCCTACAAGAAGTGTGTTATTTGGGATATCAAGTTTCCCAAGGGAAGCGCGCCCTACGACCTGAAAAAAAGGAGACAGTGTGTGCACCCCCAGAACCCCAGAACTGGAAGATGGTCTGTGAATTCTTGGGCATGGCTGGATTTTGTCGAATCTGGATCCCCAACTTTGCTGTGATGAGTAAGCCCTTGTATGAGGCAAGTAAGGGGCCAGAAGCTGCTGAGTTTCAGTGAGGAAAAGAACAAAAGGCAGTGTGGTTACAGATGAAGAAAGCCCTGATGGAAGCCCCAGTATTGGGATTGCCAATGTTACCAAACCATTTATCCTCTATGTGGATGAAAGGAAGAATGTGGCCGTAGAGGTTTTAACCTGTGGCTTATCTTTCAAAACAACTGGATCCTGTGGCCCAAGGATGGCTAGGATGTCTTTGAGCCATCGCAGCCACAGCACTACTAGTCAAGGAGGCCGACAAGTTAACACTAGGTCAGATGTTGACTGTTAGTATCTCATGCAGTTACCACCTTGATGGAGTAAAAAGGAAACTATTGGTTCACCAATAGTCAAATGTTAAAGTACCAAGGAATGTTGTGTGAAAATCCCCAGATTCAACTTGAGACTACCACTACCTTTGAACCCAGCTACACTGCTCCCTGTGGAGACAGAGGACCTCCAGCATGATTGCATTCAGACGATGGATGAGGTATACTGCAGCGCCAGACCTCCGGGACACTCCATGGCCACACCCAGATGTTACTTATTATACCGATGGAAGTAGCTTTGTGCGGGAAGGACGGAGGATGGTCGGATATGCGGTGGTGACCGAGGAAAAAGTAGTGGAAGCCCGACCACTGCCGCCTGGAACATCAGCTCAGAAGGCAGAGTATCGCCCTCATCCGGGCCCTTAAACTACAGAGGGACTCACTGTAATATCTACACCGACTCAACGTATGCATTTATTACCCTGCATGCCCATGGAGCTTTATACAAGGAGAAAGGTTTGATTAACTCAGCAGGGCAGAATATCAAATATGGGAGAGAGATAGAAGAGCTGCTTCGTGTAATCTGGATCCCAAAGAGAGTGGCCGTGATTCACTGCCAGGGACACCAAAAGGGAGGTGATCCAGTGGCAAAAGGAAATCGGATGGCGGATCAAGCAGCAAAAGCAGCGGCTGAGGAAAGTATGCAAAAGGAACACATGGGAAACCCTCTTATGGCTCCATTATTCCAAGTATCTTTGAAAGAAATGAGTCCAACTTACTCCAAGGAAAAGGATGAATTAGCAAGGCAGGACCTCAAAGTAATCAAGGGGAATGATGGATGGTGGAGGCTGCCGGATGGGAGAATTTATTTGCCCCGACACTTGGGATAGCCAGTGATCCAGAAGGCACACGAAGCCACTCATCTAGGGAAAACGGTGTTAGCCCAGTTGTTGGAGAAGGAAGTGTATCTTGATAGGCTGCACGGATTTGCTGCCCTAGCCTCCTCCAGATGTCAGTTGTGTGCCAAAATCAATCCCGGCAAGGACCAAGAATGATGGAAGGGTGACAGTATCAAGGAAGTAGCCCCTCTGAATCATTGGTGGTAGATTTCACCAAATTACCCCGAGCCGGAGCCTATCGTTATCTCTTAGTTTTTGTTTGTACCTACACTGGGTGGGTAGAGGCTTATCCCACCCACACTGAAAAAACGAGGGAAGTTGTATGGGCTCTGCTATGAGACATCATTCCCAGACATGGGGTGCCACATCATATAGACTCAGACAATGGACCCGCCTTTGTGCACAAGATCATCAAGGAGTTAACCACAACTCTGGGAATCACCTGGAAATTACACTGTGCTTACAGGCCCCAAAGCTCAGGAAAAGTGGAAAGGATGAATCAGACCCCCGAAGACTCAATTGTCCAAATTGTGTCAGGAAACGAGGCTGAAGTGGCCGGAGATTCTACCCATAGCTCTCCTAAGGATACGATGCACACCACACCGAATTACAGGGTTGTCCCCCTTTGAGCTGATGTATGGGCAACCCCCTACTATTTTGAGTGGACTGAGGGGCGACACAAAAGAGTTAGGAAACATAACTCTACAGGAGGAAGTTAGTGTGTTAGGGAAAGCTCTGAGCAAGATGAGAGAATATATGTTAGAACAGCGTATCCCCTTTTTACAGACACAGGCACACCCCTTCCAACCAGGAAATGAGGTATGGGTGAAGGACTGGAAAGGGGAACCACTTGGTCCGGGGTGGAAGGGGCCCTACCAGATTATCTTAACAACCCCCACTGCTGTGAAAGTAGCTGGATTGAAGCCTTGGGTGCATTACACTAGAATGAAAAGGGCATGTACTGATTGGACTGCTGCCCCAATCACAGGGCAGCCACTGAACCTGAGGATTACCAGAAAGCAGTAAGAAGACTGAGACTAGGCCTTGTTGTGTTCACAGTACCGGGAAGCTGAACACCCAGCGCCCGGTCAGATCTCCATCTGGAGAGGAAAGAAGATAGGACTAGGTCCTACTGCAGTGCTACCGGGAATGCACCGCTCTCATATGGTCAGATCCTGAATGTGGGAGAAAATATTGTGAGTTGGAGTAGGCTCAGGGGGAGCTGGAATCTCCTGTATCTCTTTGGACAGTGGTTCTGTGGATTTGGACAATATGAGGATATGGGGATTGTTATTGCTGATAGGAGCGATACCAAGCCAGAGGGGCTGGGAGATGAATCAATTCCATCAGCTGGTCAGTCATATCTTGAGTACCTTAGATGTCAATAACTGTTGGGTATGTTCTTATGGGCCCAGCTCACATATGCAAGGGTGGCCTGTAATGTCAACAGATACATTGAATCTGACTGGATGGAATAGTATTAGTGTGTATGGATCTTCACGGAAATTACTTCCTCAGTCAATTCATCCTGAGCAGACAGGGGAATCCACCACCAGTTCCATTGTGTGTGCGCCAATGGAGCCCCCCCCGAGGGATTTTATGCAGTTTTTTAGGGAGGATGGAGGAGCGGATCCCCTTGCCAAGAATTTCTCTGGGAGACTATCCCAATTGTAATGTAATGTTTGAAATCCCTGAATCTTCACAGCCGTGCCTAGGAAGGAATCTCAATGTCAGTTACCCTTTTAGCTGCAGTGATACCTTCATTGAATTGTATGAGAACCGTAGGGGCCATTCCCCCTTTAATTAAACTCCAAGAAGAGGCCAGCCTGCATAATGGACAGTGGATTTATGGTTTGCCCTCTGGGATGTCTTGGCTTTGTGGAGAATGGGCAGGGAAGGTACTTCCCCTGGTATGGAATGGCACCTGTACCATTGGAAGTTTAGCTACCGCAGGCATCACCTTCCATCCTATCCACCAACCAATGGAGGCATGGGATAGGCAATTTGGCTGGGCCAGAGTGAAAAGAGCTTATGATGAAAGCTGTGGGTACGATCCTGCCAATACATACCTGACTGAAGGTGAAAGGTTTGGAGCTATAATGTTTCCCCATGGCAGGGGTGGCCCTGAATGTAAGGCAGATATGCTGCCTGTCAGCTCAGTTGGAATTCTTAGCAAATTCAACAGCAAAAGGGCTCAGTGCCTTGCAACAAGAGGTAAAATTTATTGGCCTCTTTTTGTAGCCCAGCTAAAATAGCTTTGGGCTATCTCCTCAGCCTAAAGGGGTCTGTGCATTTGGCTAAATGCTACCTGTTTTCCATTATGTAAATGAGACTGGAGTGGTAGAGACTAATGTGGAACGTATACATTCTGTAGTTGCAACTATTAGAAATCCTACTCACAATCCTATGAACGTGGGTGTGGCTAACTTCATGGTTACCTAATCTAGCATGGCTAAAAACACTGCTTGTAGGATTGTGCTGCGTATTAATAATGGGCATTCTGATTTGCATAATAGTACCTTGCATGTTAAAGTGTTTTCAATCTACACTGAAAAGAGTAATAGAAGGAAAAGCTGCTGTATATGCTTTAATGGCAAGGCCAAAATATGAAGAGACAGAAAGGGGTTTTCCCAAATTTGGGAAAGGGTTCAGGAAATGCTGCATTTTGTCACCTTATCTGTTTAACTCGTATAGTGAGCTTATCATATGTACACCTGCATACATAAATCTCAGGGGAAGGAAGCATGAAAATGAAGACGGAATATCAGCAATTGAAGATACCCAGATGACACCACACTACTAGCAGAAAATAGCTAAGACTTGGAAGGATTACTAACAAAGTCAAGGCAGAAAGTACAAAGGCAGGTCAATTGCTCTTGCTGCAGTGTAGAAAATCTATGAACATTTAACTTTCCTATGTTTAACTTAATGTATCTCTTTCTGGATTGGCCCCAGTCTGGATCAGGTTCCTTCTGTGCATGTGAGGAAAATGTACACTTTATTCTGCATGTGCTAAAAAAAAAAAACTTGCAGTTTTTTTTAAAGTCCTCACAATCTTAGAAAGAAATTCCAGCCCCGTACTGCATTTAAATAATAATAATAATGGAGAAGCATTCTGCATAAGCTTAGAGGGCCTCTGATCATTGTTTTCTACAGGGCAATGACACCTCTGTTGTTGTGTACCTTCAAGTTGTTTCTGACTTGTGACCCTATGATGGGGCTTTCAGTTGTCATGAGATCTCCACCCAGCCCTTATGTGAGAGCTCCATGCTGGAGCATTTAAATCAGTAAGTGTGCCTTAGACTACATACAGGAGGTTCCCCACATTTTCTGCACACTAAGGTTGAAATCAGGAATGGGCAAAATGTGGCACTCCAGATTTTGTTAGACTTCAGCGCCCAGCATTCCTCATCATTGATAATTCTGGCTAGGCTGTTAGGAGCTGCAGTTGAGCAACATCTAGAGTAAAACACTTTGCTCATCCAGATCTATATCCATTGGTAAATTCTGTTAGAACTGACCAATCGAATTAACAATTAAAATGATAGGTCAACACTTAGATAAATCATTTGATTTAGTGGGGTGTAAACAAATTGGGACGACCACTTTGGTTGAGTTCTACCCCACACAACATAGACTTGGAGTTCATCAGCAAAGAGATCGGGGCCCATTCACACTAATAATTATAGCAGATTTATTCCAGTTTAACTGCCATAGTTTCTTCCCACAGAATCCTGGTACTGTAGTGAGGAACAAGAGCTCTCTGGGTGAGAATTCTAAATGCCCCCACAAACTGCAAATCCCGATTCCACAGGATGGAACCATGATAATTAAAGTGGAATTAGAGAGCCATAATTCTGTAGTGTGGATGGGTCCCAGTTCAGTTTTTAGGCAGCATCTTTGGGACCTAACATCTATACTCCCCTCTTGATTTGGGGTGAGCAGGTTTATTAAATAGATTGAGAAGGAATGGAAGTACAGGTTGAACATTCCTCATCTGGAAAACCAAAATACTCCAAAATCCAAACTTGCCCACAGGGGTGGGCTGAGATAGTGACATTTTTTGATTTCTGATGGCTCAATGTACAAAAAATTGGTTCATTCACAAAATTGTGTGTCAAAAATTATGTGTATTTAAAATGTATGTCACCAACATGAAAAGTCTGGAAAGCATTGGCCTACTATCTCCCAAAGAAGACCGTGGCAGAGTCCCGACGTTCATCTTTGCCTTTCATCTCCTCCAGACTAACAGTAAAGTGTGTTCTTGAAGGCAAAATGATAGCTGCCTTTCGTACTATAAAATCAGGATGGTCTATTTGTGCATGAACATTTCAGAATCCTCACCTTGCTGCAGGTTGGGGTGGATGTGAGAGAGGATGAAGCAAGCCTGTGTGTTCCCCCCACACACCTGCTCTTGTGATCTGTTGAGAGGCTAGTGGCCTATTTGTTAACCTTCTTTCCAAGAGGTGGGTATGACTTCTGGATGTTTTTGGATTTCAGCTCCCACTAGTCTTCCTACTCAGTTTCGGCAACATGTAGGCCTTAAAGCACCAACCCCCTCTAGTCTCTCAGTACTCCATTGGGGAGAAGCACCATTTTCCCACCCAGGCATCCAAAGAGGCCAGAGGCCATCCTACAGCAAAAAGAGTAGAGGGGATAGGTGCTGCTTTTAGGTTCTTCCAGACAGACTAAGCTCTTGCCTTTTGCCGTTCTACTCAGAGATGTGGACAGTTCCTTTTTTGATAAGAGTTAAGATACAGTATCCGTGAATAAGTCAACTCGGGTTTTTTGTGTCAATTTTTTTACTAAAAATTTTAGACTTACACACAAGCATATGCAATCTGTTTTGTGAGTGTGTGAATGACGATCTGTGAGCAACTGCAGCTGGTACTTAATGCTGAAGACTTAATGGCACCACCAGGGCACATGTCAGGTTTTTAGCTAGGAAACCTCAGGGCCCGGGACAATCCTGAACTGGCAACTCTTCCCTCTACCCTATAGTTGCCTTGACTTCAAGGGCCCCTCAGAGCTCCCGCCTCTTCCTAAGGTGTAGGGCAGAGAAGGCGTTGCTCTCTGCCAGCTTGCTACTTACTCAACAAGGTCACAGATGTCCCAGCATGAAGAAGACCAAACTGCCTGCTCCACCATCTGTTGCACAAGAGATCTGACACCATAGGGTGCTGAGCTTTCTCCTCACCTCACCCCACCCCACCCCACCCCACCCCACCCCATTTCTTTCCACATCTCTTAAATGTTCTGTGCCATCAATCCTGATGGAACAGTTGTGAAGAATTCCAAAAATTCAGGAACCTTTCATAACATTTTGGTTAATCCCAATAAAAGCACCACCAAAGTCTGGATTGTCTCAATACACAACTTGAATACAAGAAAATAACAACCATCCCCAACTCATGTTCATATGTGTTAGACAAAATAGGAGACATGGCTTCTCTTCAGTAACTTGGCACAGGTCTGTTTAATTCTCAAATGAGAGCATTCCCTCTATTTCAAACAACATCCCAATTGCCAAAAATACCCAAAAAAATTCAGGATCTGCTTCTTACATTGGAACACTAAACCTTAGAATCAGGGCTGGCTCATACAGGGAAGTACCACCTTTTAGACCAGTGACTCCCAAACTCTAGTCTTCCAGATGTTTTTGACTTCAGCTCCCAGAAGTCTCAGCTGCCTTGGCCAATGATCAGTGATTCTGGGAGCTGACATCCAAAACACCTGAAAGACCAGAGTGCTTTGGACGTGTCTTTTTTTTTTAGACCAAAGTTGCTTATGCTTTTCAAGGTCATAGCCAAAAAGCATCTGGAGGTCTGCAGAATTACCACTGCTGAAACAAATCAGAGAAAACAAGAGACCGGGCAGGTAGCCTGTTCATTTCATTGGACTTTCATCCGGACTAGCAAACTATCTGTTTCTTATTGGTTTTTGTGGGTTTTTCAGGCTAAGAACCAATGGATTCTGGTCGTGAAAGCGTTCAACTCTATATCTGTTACTTAGTTTATTGTCTTTTTAATTCACTTTCAAACAGGCTCAGAGGCACAAATTAAATGATTGTAGCAATGAGGCAAAGGCCAGCCAAAGTATAGGAATCAGGTCTACAGGGAGGTGGATTCCCCTCAGTTCAGTCTCGGGGAAAAGGCAAAAAATGTGGCAGAACTAAGGTGGCTTCATTATGTATACCTGCCTACCTGCCCTCTCACTGCCCTAAGGAGATAGTATCAGGTGGACTTTATCAGTGAGCCAAAAGAAGGGGAGGAAGGTCTGCCCAGAGAACTGAGGTTCTGAGTACACAAACAGGAAGGCTGCTGTCAGCATCATAAAAAGCCAACCGCTTCCCAGTGCAGTTCAGACTCACCCAGATCCGCTTGAGCTCCTCACCTGAAGACACAGGAAACTCAAAAGGGGGGGGGGCTGAGGCACAGTACCTGCAATCCCACTTCCCTATATCCCAGATTCCTTCCTGTGGAGTACATTCAATTTCCCCCTTCCTCCTCACAGACTTCCTGGCTACCCCCACCGACCATTCTCCCTCGTCTTCCACAGTGATTTCCCAGAAATACCTCCCTGAGCTGAATTCCTCACGTCCCAAGACAAATTGCCACTTGTCAAATCTTTCAGGATTTCTCAGAAGACCTCAAGTTTCCTTTCCCTCACTTGCAGTTTTACAGTCCTCAGAGAGGATAAGTTGAGGATGAGCAGTCTTTGAATCCAGCATCACATTTGCTGTTGCAGGTGGGGAGAAGATGAGGAAAAAGAAAATAAACAGAATGATAAACAAACACTCTCCCTCCTTGTGCCTAAACTTACTGGAAGAATCATGTTCCCACTGAAATCGAAGAGTCCCATGGACTCTTTGTGGGATTCAAATACAGCTCTCCTGTTTCCCTCATATTTTACTTAATTCCAGAAGTTTTAACCAAAGTTTCAATTCAGCAGCCACACGTTTAGGTCTTCCCTATGATTTTGAGCTGGGAATATTATCAGTACTGCTGGAGCGTGAAAAGTTACTTTGAAATGTAATTCATTCTGTATCTCACTACAAACCTTTTTAAGGGGAATTCATTACTATGGCATTACAATGGCAGAGTGTGTCTTTGTCAAAGACATTCTTTGTCTAGGGGCAGGGCACTAATTACATTCCTTGTTACCTTCTTGCGTAAGAAAAGACTTCAGATTGAAAAAGAAAATGGAAATAAAATAAACAAAAATGAATAAATAAAAAAGAGAATAGAACAAAATTTGATTTAAGAATGGCTCAAAACGCCTCCAAAAATGCCTTTAACAATAACCAGGAAGTGAAGAGTGCATGCGGTGGTGACCTGAGTAGGCGGTCAAAACTGCAATTTCATCGTGGACGAAGACTTCTTCGAAGATGATTGGCATCTTTGAAGAGGTCTCCGGGCAGAGGACAATGTCGAAGGCCGAGACGGAGCCCAGCGCGGAGAGCAGGGCTGGTTATGTTGAGGAGGAAGAGCGGCGCCAGGAGGAACGGGAACCAAAACTGCGGCGAGACTGGGGTGGTTGTTGGATCCCCAACCGCTTTGCCATCAGGCGCACCTTTACCAGATGGTGCATCGCATCGTCGGTGGTAGCGTGGAAGAGGCCTTGTCCATCAAAGGGTAGGTCTTCGATGCGCTTCTTACAGTCCTCCTGAAGGTCTGCAGATCTTAAGCAGGCGAGGCGTCGAAGAGCGACGGAGCTAACCATCACCTGGGCTGCCACCTCGACCGAGTGCCTCGAGGACAGGATCTGCTGGTTGGAGAGTGCTACTGATTCATTGAAGAACTGGATAGCACTCGTCCGATGGTCTTCTGGGAGGTGGGCCAGCAGAGGGTAGAACCTGTCCAACAGCTTCCGCTGGTACGCGGCAAGGCAGGCCTGTGTGTTTGAGACCCTCGCAATGAGGGAGGAGGCGGAGTAGAAACGCCTACCAAAGGCATCCAGGCGACGGCCCTCGCGGTCAGGCGGAGTGGTGTGTGCCCTCTTGCCACCCTTGGTCTGGGAAGACTCTACCACAATGGAGTTGGGCACCGGATGATTAAACAGGAACTCGACATCCTTCTTCCGAGTTCTGTACAGATGTTCTAGGTGATGCGGTATCGGCTGCAAAGATGTAGGCTGGGCCCAGGGATGTTTCAGGACCTTTCGTAGCGCTGGCAGGAATGGTAATCGTGCTGCAGATGGAGGGCGGGTGTTCACAGAGTGGAACACAGGGTCCTGTACTGTTGGAGCCGGGTCTGAAACATCAAATCCGAGAGCATTCACCACACGAAGAAGGATGTTGGAGAACTGCTTCACATCCTCCAGTGCCGAATCCGGTGCGGGGTCCCTAAAGGCCAAGGGCGGAGACTCATGAGACCCTGGTGTAGAGTCATCAGAGTCCGAGTCGGTCTCGTAAGACTGGGACGAACAAGATGGCAACTTCTGTGCCGAAGGCTGTTGAGCCGGCAGTGATACGGAGACCGTACGAGCGGTAACCTTCGATGGTAGCGAGGATGGTACCGGTGGAGCGGGTGGCAGCTGAGACACCG